>JAQFZP010003322.1:0-10582 GCA_034695745.1 Geophilus truncorum | reverse complement strand
CTTAACGTATCTCTTTCCCCCCCCCCCCCCCACTTAATTTCAAATTAAAAAAAAAGATTTTTCAGTTTTTTTAAAAAAAACTTCAGTTTTAAATTTTTTTTTAAATTTTTAAACCCGCGGATTTTTTGCTGGCGGTTTGGAAGCGGTTGCGTGGTGGGCAGTGGCGGTTACAGGGCAGGTCGGGTTGTCCACTCAATGGTGTGGGCGGTAACGGACACGTTTTTGGTGTCCGCGCCCAACTCTAGTACGCAGTTGTTGCACTAGCACCAAGAGTAGAGATATAATGGAACCCCGATATAACGTCATTCGTCGGACCGGCTAAAAAATGACACTATAGAGGGGTTCACGCTATAAGCGAGAACCCCTCTATAAAGGAGGACCATTCTTTAAAGCCATTTTAGTAAATAAACTTTTCATATGCTTTTGTTAAAGGTTAAAGCTTATTAGTGAATATTTAAAATAATAATGAAGTTATTGAACATTGAAAAAAGCCGAAAAGGACTCCAACTTGACAACTTCCTTGTCTCTATAAATTTTCTGGAACGGTAGGCATACCGGTAATACAAAATGCTAAAGAAAATTTGTGTAAATTTCATTAATTGTTCGGGACTTATTTTCTTCATTTTAAGTCAGCTAGTGTTATTGATAATAAAAAAAATCACTTTGGTTTAATTGATTTGTTTATTGGCACTTAGAATTTGAGAAAATGTTGCTGTAGCGGGGTTTTAATTCTCATGGGACCGGAAAAAAGTGACGCTGTAGAGGGGTTTACGCTATAGAGAGTGACGCTATAACCGAATTTTTGAATGCACAGTTGACAGTCTTTTGCCAGGGAAAAATAAAAATGACGTTATAGAGGAGTTTTTGCTATATTAGAGTACGCTATATTCGGGTTCCACTGTAGATCTTGTGCCTTGTTCTTCAGCCGAATCATCTTCACTTTGATGGCTTAATCATCGGGTGAATAATGCACCATGCCGGGGGGTGCCCCGACTTCCTCATCTTCTGCGTCAGCGTCACGTCGCTCTTTTACAATTAATCTCTCAGTAGAAGTTTCAACAATGGGTGATAAAACTGGAGGTTTCGGAGGCGCTGGAAGTTCTTCATCTTGGTGAGTTTTACCTGGTGGAGCAGCATCTTCGTCATCTTCCGCATCGCGGCGAGATTTCTGATTTGATGCATCAACTGGGGCGCGGGAAATTATAGTTAGTGGCCTACGTGTCGGTGGACCATGTGGAGGAACTCTAGTTTCTTCTTTTGAGATTGGTTCTGCGTCTGGCTGGAGACCTGGTGGTGCGCCTTCCTCATCGTCTTCTGCATCACGACGTGATTTACTTGATCGCAAGTTGAAAGGTGACTTTACATTGTAAAAGAATCAATTACTTTAGCCTAATTGCGTAGCAAGTAAAATTTTAAACAATTTACATTTTGTGACCAAACAACCAACAGACAAAGCGATAACAAAACTAATAAACATAAAGAAATATATAGATTACAAGACTCGCATGATTTAAAAAAAATACTAATTACATACCGAACATAAAAACGATTTTCATGTCGAATGAAAATTGCAGACAGTATCAAGAGTAGTAAAATCTGCAAGTATAGACTTCATGTAAGTGTTCAAGGTAACATTCACTTTTTCTTATACTGTCGGATTTTGATTGCTTCATCTCAGTTCTGCGAAACGCCACTTGGAGTGTGTATAAAAAATACGCATTAGACGTGAGCCAAAATTATTTTTCTCTTTTTTCTAGCTCCTGTTTGACCCTCAAACTGGCCTTTGCATGACGTATAATACAGATGCCATGTTTGCTCCGAGGCAAATAAGGTGATGTTATTATTCAATAGGCGTAAATGAATAAAAATATTGATAAAACCAGTAGAAAAAAATATAACTCTTACAAGCAACAATTTGGTATTACATTCAGCAAAAAATGCAAATAAGAAATAATCTTTGCAACCAACTGGTTTCTCTGCGGTTTGCCTGTGGCTAATCAAAATATTTATTTTAGAGACAGGAAATTTGGCTTTAAAGTTGAATACACTAAAAATAAAACAACACAATTTGGTTTTTAAACGGTATAGCTTTATTCAATCTAAGAAAATAACAACAATTCACTGCAATCTGGTGCAAGATTAAAATGTATAACAATTATTTTATTTATTTTGTAAGTACAGTATAAAAATATTGTAGACAATATTAGTAAATTTGTAATGTAACAAATTTTGAACTTTTCAAGTTCAGATTGCGCGCGCTTTATAGCATAGCTGAAACGGAAGAATCATTGTATATTGGAAGCAAGTTAGTAAAAAAAATTCAGTTTTTTTAAAAAAACTTCAGTTTTAAAATAATTTTTTTTTAGTTTTTAAATCCGCGGTTTTTTGCTGGTGGTTTAGAAGCGGTTGCGTGTTGGGCAGTGGCGGTTACGGCGACACGGTTTTGGTGTTTTGCGGTTATGGCTTAAAACGGATGAATAAGGCCCCACGCCGGGGCGTGCCCCTTCCTCATCATCTTCTGCATCACGTCGCTCTTTTACAATTAATCTCTCAGTAGAAGTCTCAACAATGGGTGATAGAACTGGAGGCTTCGGAGGCAGTGGAAGTTCTTCAGCTTGGGGTGTTTTACCTGGTGGAGCAGCATCTTCGTCATCTTCCGCATCGCGCCGAAATTTCTGATTTGATGCATCAACTGGCGCGCGGGAAGTTATAGTTAGTGGCCTCAGTGTCGGTGGACCATATGGAGGAACTTTAGTTTTTTCTTTTAGGATTGGGTATGCTACTGGCTTGAGACCTAGTGGTGCGCCGTCCTCATCGTCTTCTGCATCACGACGTGATTTACTTGATCGCAAGTTAAAAGGTGACTTTACAATCTAAAAGAATCAATTACTTTAACCTAATTGCGTAGCAAGTAAAATTTTAAACAATTTACAGTTTGTGACCAAACAACCAACAGACAAAGCGATAATAAAACTAATAAACAAAAAGAAATACAATATAGATTACAAGACCCGCATAATTAAAAAAAAATACTAATTACATACCGAACATAAAAACGATTTTCATGTCGATTGTAAATTGCAGACAGTAGCGTAGCTAATAAGAGCTGCAAGTATAGACTTCGTGTAAGTCTTCAAGGTAACATTCACTTCTTCTTATACTGTCGGATTTTGATTACTTCATCTCAGTTCTGCGAAACGCCACTTGGAGTGTGTATAGAAAATACGCATTAGACGTGAGCCAAAATTACTTTTTCTCTCTTCTCTATACTAGCTCTTGTTTGACCCTCAAACTGGCCTTTGCATGACGTATAATACAGATTCCATGTTTGCTCCGGGGCAAATAAGGTGATGTTATCATTCAATAGGCGTAAATGAATAAAAAATATTGATAAAACCACTAGAAAAAAATATAACTCTTACAAGGAACAATTTGGTATTACATTCAGCAAAAAATGCAAATAAGAAATAATCTTTGCAACCAACTGGTTTCTCTGCGGTTTGCCTGTGGCTAATCAAAATATTTACTTTAGAGATAGGAAATTTTGTTTTAAAGTTGAATACACTAAAAATAAAACAACACGATTTGGTTTTTAAACGGTAGCTTTATTCAATCTAATAAAATAACAACAAATCACTGCATTAGTCAATTAAATATTGACTGATCTTAGATTTGGTAAAAGATAAAAATGTGTAACAATTATTTTTATTTATTTTTTAAGTACAGTATAAAAACATTGTATAGACAATATTAGTAAATTTGTAATATAACCAATTTTGAACTTTTTCAAGTTCAAATTGCGCGCGCTTTATAGCATAGCTAAAACGGAAGCATCGTTGTATATTGGAAGCAAGTTACACTGCGATGATTATACAATTTTCACCTTTAAAGACGACAAAGTGGCACAAATGTGTATAATATAATCCATTTGTCAAGCCATAAATTACTGGTATCAAGTCCTTGGGTTAATTACAGTCTCAATTTAACCATCCATCTTAAAGAAGTTTTAATTATTCCGTAATGATGTCTTTAATGGTAGTCGATTTCCCATTTCCATTTCCATTTTTAACGATGGGTTTAATGTCAATCGCTGCCGATTTTGGTGCAGCCGTTTCCTTGATTTCGGTTTCAGTTATTTCCGGAATTGACTCTGGCTCGTCTCCCGCGATTCTTTTCCTCGGAGGCCTATCGGTAATCCCAAAATTACGATTCACTTGGTCGTAAAGTCCTGCAGCGTCTTTGCAAGGCGTTGCGTCATCTTCGTAAGTACAAACGAGTGTCTCTTGGTCGAACACCGTTTGGTTGCCACAGAAGAAACTGTAGTGGACGGTTTGATCAATTCCGTTTTCAACGTCCAAAAAGGGAACACACACGTGGAATATTTGGCAGTTGTTGTCGGGATCGGCGTAGTAACCGTAAATGCGACCGCTGCAAGAAAATGTAGTTTTGATGGCTCCGACGATAAGTTCAGCACCGTCTGGCAACGCATAAGCGGTAGAATCGGCTCCTGCAACCGTTTGGCGAGTTGCGGATGCTGCCGCTTGAGGCCGTGGTGGAGGAGGTGGGGGTGCTGCTGCTGCAGGAGGAGGTGGCGGGTCTTCTTCTTCAGCCTGTCGTCGAGCTTGGCTCGATCTCAGGTTTGCAGCTGGCAGAAGCTAAGATAAAGAAATTACATTTGGCTTAATTAGGTGTTACTATGTTATTAACTGATTAAATGAATTTTTATTTACGTTTTGCGACCAAACACTCGCAATGCAAAGGGATAAAACTATTATTTTTAAAAATAAAATTAAAATTAATTCAAAAATCAATAACCAATAAAAAGATAGTCACTTACCTAAAATAAACATCTTCATGTTGATGTAGAACAAGATGCAAAGGCAGTGATGTGTGTTCTTGAGCCTGGAAAAATCCACAGCCGATGAGTTGTAAAATCAAGAGTCGATTAAACCTCAAATGTGATGTTGATCAGTTTGCGGTAAACTGGTGAAAGATTTCCTTCTTTGTCTGTCGACTTCTATTTATACAAAATCTTTATTACTTCACGTGACAGCAGAAAGGTCACGACGGTTTGAAAAAAAGATGCGCACGTTTATTGAAGTTTCTTAAGATTTCGCCTTCCTTCCTCCCCTTTGACCCCTCAGATTCGAGTTTAAATGACGTTGCAGAGGTACCGTCATCGCCTCTGGGTTTAACCGCCCCAGGTAAACGTTAGGTGCAAATCTTTCGACAAATGAGTGTGGCCTCCTTCGCAGGTTCTTTTAGGCCAAAGGTGAATAACAATACTGTTTTTCGAGTAAAAATGTCAAATGATGCATCGGAAGATAGATTTATAAGGATTAGATATTAACGGAAAAAACGTGTGAGAAATTTTTAATTAGTAAGTGTCTTTTATAATCCATTTTATTATATCGTGTATTAAAATTAACGCACTTCTAATGCAAATTTCACGCATTTTTATGTGCACTTTGTTCGGTGTTCGAATCAGTGCTTCGAAAAAGGAGTGGAGACAAAAAGATGAGAGTAACCCTTTGGCAATTTGAGTGAAAAGAAAGAGTGAAATAAAAAATATGGGTCACATCGTGAGGTATTCGTTTTTATTTTCATTACGTGTATGACTCAGAAGTCAACCGTAAAAAAATATTTTTTTCACACTACTTTCTACAAAGGATACTTTTTTTTGGAAGGAAAAGTAAAAAATATGTGAACAAATCATTTTTCTTCTCTAAGAAAAATTACCCGGTACCGTAATTATAAATGACTTGTTTGTGCACTTTAAATTTGTTTTGATTCTGACATGAAAATGAATAATAAATAATAATTGCATGATAATTTTGCAATGCTGGCTTCGAATTCTGTATTCACAGCATGAACATACTCTGAAAATAGAAATTAATAATTTTCTTTTAAGTTACGCTTGACGCAAAAAAATTGCTAACTGGGTGAAATAACCTTTAACGGTGAAACACAGACAGGTTTTTTAACTGTTTTTAATAACCGGAGAAATTTTACAAATTGCAAGTCATTATGACACTACAAGTTGCTAGAATGGCATAAACCTCGTCGCCTAACACCTTGCACAGTTGAATGCAATGATCAGCTGCACCTATCTTCAATTTGATAAATGCCTCATCTTTTATGTAACGTGCTTGAACTCATAAACAAATTAAATTCAACTGATTTGTTTACACAGACTATTTATCATCCACTTTTTTAAGTACATGCCTTAATCACAAAAAATTGTATTAGCATAAGATAACAAACTTAATTACACTTCACGTTCGTGTAAGAATTTATTAAGAACTTTTCGTATGCCGCCTTGAACATTTTTTTGAGCGGTCGAACGATTAAGACGGTATAAGCAGCGTTTCGGGTAATTTATCTGACAGACAACTTCACGTTTTTCTCCAGTTATGACTGTTTTCCAAGCGTGTAAAGGTCAATTTTTAAGTGATGGTTTTGAAGTCTTTTTGAGTTTCCAGTTTTCTGCAGAGTGAAAAGGCAAAAGTTTCCTCCTTTTCAGATTAAATGATGCTAAAAATGGTGTTAAAATATTGGGAATAATACCTGCTGCAAGGCTTGCCATGAATATTGATCAGAAAGCACGTTTTTTGCGGAGGTGAAGGCTGTCTTTGTTTATGTTTTAACGTTTTCACGTCTCGTTTGACCATGAAACTAATTTTACTAATAAAGAAGCAAGTGCAATATCAGCAATATATAAGCCATTGAGTGATTTATATGCAAATTATATACAAATTAAGAGCTTAATTTGTCTAATTGATGTACTCTTTTGAGCTTTGCTGGGCTATTTTTCAGTTAGGTTATATATCTAGTTTTACGTGTTTATATTTCACGCATTAATCATCGTATTATAGGAGAAAACCAGTGTTTATTGTTTGGAAACGATGATATCATTCGGTTCAATGTTACTCGACTAAAAAAGTTATAATATTTATAAAAAAGGAAAATGTAATTAGGCCTGCAGCAGATGAACAAATTTATTCGGAATGTTGCGCTTTATGATTTATTAGAGGATTCTACAATATAATTGTACGGAAAACACTAATTCTATCTGAAACTCGACCTTTTTCTTCATTATTCACATGCATGACTCGTCTAGAACTTTTTCTGCTTTAATGTTTTAACCTCTAAACCAAAAAAAGTTAAGTTAATGTCAGAAGCTTTGTAAACAGTGGCGTCGATGGTCCGCTTTAAAAAAAAAATAAAAATACTCATGAAAAAGATAATAAGATGCTGCGGCTGCGTGACGTGAATTTAGGCCCTTGATTATCATTGACATTAACGAGCAAAATATACAAATTTCGTATTGCAATTGTTTAGTTAAGTTTAAAAGCAGAACTAATTATTAATAATCCAACAAATATAAACAAGTATCATATCTTGTTGTTACATTTCGTTTAACGCCTCTTTTGGGAGCTCCCACTTTCGCAATCTTGTCTAATGCATCGTTGATAAGGTTAATTACAATAATTGAGACCCTTGATGGACAGTAGGCAGGCTACTTGGCCATAACCAGTTTATCAACTCAAGTTTGGGGGCTATTAAGCTTTTTTTCCCGTTGTGTCGCAAGTTTGAGCACGACTTGATGAAAGATGATGAATAAAATATGTTAAAAATGTGTGCTTTTTTGAAAAGCGACAGGTTTGTTTACGTGATTTACAGTTTGAAGTTGCTAATTTAATTGTTTGGCCTCCAAAAGCTTCTGGGTCACGATTTTTATTTCTTATTTAGTAGGCCAACGAACCATTTGTTTGATGCAAACAATTAAAAATAAATTATTACTGAAGAATGCCTGTTTGCATTTACTTATTTCTGATTTATTTAGTCTATATTTAACCTTATGCTACATAGAAATATCACACTGGGCTACATTTCTGATAAAGCTTGAGAATTGAACATCAGTAACCAATGACCCCGTAATGCCCGGGAGTGTGGCAGGTAAACCAGAATATAAACATCTATTAAAAAGTAGTTAAGACTATTTCAAATGTGTAGCTTTAGAGTTCTTTAATGGATATTATGAAGTGGATCTGATGTTGATGTTAATATCACTTTTTTAATCATTTAAAATTTTTCTGCTTCATGAAGTTCCTTAATCCGGAAGTCGATGTATTGCTACTGATTATTTTTAGAGCGCAGTACCGTACATAAACTTTTCTTCTGTTTCTTTTTTTAGTAATGATTTACAATGCATTAACAACTTTTTCCCAGCAATAAAAAGCTGTTGACTGAATAGGCAGTTTAATTAAGTCTTTTGTACAAATCGGGCTCATTTTTTAAACGATAGAAGTTTAAAGATCTTTTAGTGATAATCCACAATAATTAACAGTATGGTACTAAAAATGTTTTATTCACGAGTTAAAGGCGCTTACGAGTAAAAGGCGCTTAGTTAAGATTGTATAGAATACTAATTACGATGTAAGTGATAAAGTGACTTGCACATAAACTTGTAATTGTAAATGACCTTACAGAAACCAAAGAATTCATCATACACAGAATACCAAACTAGACAGTTTAAGTACAGCTTAATTTACGTCCTCTTAACTGCTTTTTGTCGTGTTCCTAGATTTAATGCAACTCTTTACATCATTTTAAAGGACAAACGCAAGACGAATGCATCATGAAATATTGACTTTAAAAACTTTCTTCTTATTATTTTTATTTACATTTTTTTACAATTTGGAAATATTTAATTAACAATATAATGTCAATTTTTTTTTCATTCATTTTCCAGAAAGTGCTCCTGCAGCAACACTTGCGAGTTTGGCCTTTGCAGCAGCTTCAGCAGCTTTTTTAAGAGCCTTTTCTACCTTTCCACGATATCTATTTGTAAATAAATCACAAAGTTAGTATATCAATGTTAACATACATTTTTTAAAGAAAAAATTATTACTTCTTCCACTTCTTTTTCAATTTTTTCCCCAATCCACGTTTATGTAAATGATGCACTTCTTCGTCCGAATCTTCCAAAGATGTTTCTTGAGCCTCATCTAGAGAATAGTAGTTATCTTCGACAGAATCGTCTGAAGATACAATTACCGACAACACGAGAAGAAACAAAAATGAGAGAAAAATAACCTGAAATAAAAATTTAAAAGTTGTAAATGGTTTGATAAAATTCAATTTGTTGTAGTGTATTGTTTGCTTACCTTCATAATGACTCTACAATCGTCAGTTGAAATGTGATAAATCCATTGACATTTGCTACTAGTTATATACAACTTGACTGTTCAAGGTTCAAGCCACAATTCACTTGAATAGACTAGGCTGGGAAATCCGACTGATAAGACTTATTATCAAGTGTGCAATTTTTACTACTTCGAATAAGAATTTATCAGATTAGTGTTCCAGTTAATATTTTTCTGTTTCCAAATTTCCAGCTGGATCGTTCTTCTTTAATGCGTCATGTGTGCCTCACATATGATATGATGCTTTTAATCTTTTAATCTTTGTCGAACGATATTTTACGTAACAAAAAAACCGTTTTTCTGGCAATCATAAATCAATCATAAATTGACATGTTCGGATGAATATAAGGTAATTTTATAAAATTTCCAGTGACTCAGAATGCCGGTAAACGAAATAGGGCGCACGAACAGAGTACGATTCTACAAACTGTAATCAGAGTACCATACATTTCAACAAAACAGATTACATCACATGAAGACGAATCGCATTGAATCAATGCTTAAACAATTCCGTAGTCAAGTTTTTTGAAATTCGACTTTACAAAGTAATTATTAATTACGCATCTTGTGAAATACGGTACTTAAAAATGCCTTTAAACAATTATTTTTGTTGGCTTGAAAGCAAATTCCGTTGTAAGAAATGAAATATGATATTGTAGTATAGTATTTAAATTTTAATAAACAGATTATCACTAAACAAAGGTCATTTGAATGTGGTCTAGGATACCTGGCTTTCACCCAGGAGGCCTGGGTTCGATTCCCGGCATAGGAATTTATTTTTTTTTTCACATTATTATTACAGTATTTTTTTTAATTATTTATTTACAGTGGAACCCGCTTACAATGGCGTAACTACGTAGAGGGTTGCGATGCAGTGGGGCCCACGACAACAGGGGTCTCTTAAACAATACGTGTATAAATGAAATTTTAAAAAGTGTACCGGTACTGTAACTAAATAAACAAATTTTTTTTTTTTTTATAAATTATGTTTTTTTGCTATTGCATTTGCAGATTTGCTTTACTAATGAAACGTAACTCTAACACAAGGCAAGGAAAATTTTAAAATATAAAGGAGCCCCCTCATAAAATCTTGCACTGGGGCCCCGGCATTTTGCGTTACGCCACTTCCCGCTTATAACGTTTCTCTAGGGATTGACCTAAAAGTGACGTTATAACCGAGTTCACGCTACACCCAAGTACCCGCTTTTAACGTAATTGTTACATTATAGGCGTATCCCCTCTTACAACGTAACTTTTACGGTGTAAGCGAATACCCGCATGTAACGTAATTTATATCCAAGGAGTTTAAAAGATATCGCATGAATAGATCCAGCTCTGATAGATTAGTAGATGTGAGCAAAAAATGAAAAAGT
>JAQFZP010003321.1:0-10587 GCA_034695745.1 Geophilus truncorum | reverse complement strand
AGCACATAAAAAAAAAAAAAAAAAAAAAAAAAAAAAACTATTGCGGGATGAACGTAGAGTAAAGTCACGTTGAGAAAAGCCGTTCTGTATAACGGGAAATTTATGACATGCGTCGATCTTCCGGGAATTAAGCAACACGTAAGTGAGTAACGTAGGCGTGGGTTGCTACAAGTACAAGGGTACCGTACAAGGATTCCAGAACAACGACGAAACAAAACGGCGCAAGGAAGGAACACTAACGTAGGTACGGTGAGTAGTTTTTCTTATTTCATTACATACATTTCATGACCTCAAAACTTATTTTTTTTCAAGTTAGGGTGATATTTTAAGCTGTTTTATGTTTCATTTTTATGTAGTATTTTGTAAATATTTACCGCTACCGGTACTCGGTCGATTTTGTCGATGTTTTACAAATATTTATGTAAATCATCGACATTTATCTGATATTTAGTGTAAATATTTAGTGTAAATTTTACTAATATTTATTCAAGTTTCATTGATTTTTATAGATATTGATTCGATGTTTGATCATACTCAGGCAATATTTACCGATATTTATTCCATTTTGTCGATATTTTACCAATATTTACATAAAGTCCTCGATATTCATCTGATATTTAACTAATATTTATCTAAATTTCACTGGTTTTTATCGATATTCATTCGATGCTTGGTCATACTTTGTCAATATTAATTAAGAGTTTTACTTAATTTCATCGATATGATTTGATTTTAATCAATATTTGTTCAATTTTTATCGATCTTATCGATATTTATTAATTTAATAATTAGTAATACTTGTCCAAATTTTATCAATTTATACAGATATACAAGTATACAGACTTTTATGAATATATTATAATATATTCATATTACAAATTTTGTATCAATATAAATATTCATCCGATATTTGCTAATATCATTGAATTTTTCAAAAAATCGGTTGAAAAATCAACAAATGTCGAACAAACATCAGCAAACATCGATAAAATTTCAACAGGTCTCGGTAAATATTAGATATATATATATATGTTAAATAACTACCGTATCAATAAATATCGATCAAAATCAAGAGAGTATCGATAAATCATTACTGAATTTAACTGAATATGAAACAAACATCTTAAAAGTTAATTCAAACATTAAAATTTATTCCTATTTTCAACATTAAAAAAAAATTTACTTTTATTTTTCAGGTGCCAAACATCAAAACACGATGTATTTTTCAAATTTTATATTTATAACTATTTTTTCCGTTATAAACGGAGGCATAATCCGAGACTCGAAAACAGTTTCTCTGTCGCACGACGTTGTAACCGTCGTACCAATCGAAGTGATCAAAACCGACAACCAATCGTCCGAATATCGTGTCGCCGGTCCGACGACTCCGAATAACGACAGAATCGTTTTTCCAGACCAAAAAGGTGGTTCGAGTTCGAGTAAGTTTAAAATTTGATTTTTAAAGGGAAACTAAACATTTTCAAGGAAGAATTAATTTAAATTTGAATATCCTCGATGATTCAACATCTTGAGTGTTTTTTTTTTTTTTTTGTGTTTTCCTGTTGATTGTACGATTTTGAGTCACGATGATAATAATGTTGTTTAATTTAGAAATTTGAGGGCGCGGTGGTTTGTTGCTAAACAATTACAAGAATGTAGTTGTGGACCTTCCGGTCGGGCAAATTAACATATCCTGGTGCTATTTAAGACCGTGTTTCCTGTGTTGTGTCAAATTATGGAATTTTTTTAAAAGATTTATTTATTTTAAAGGGTGAATTTGAGATTTAGGACATGATAATTGGTGTTTATAGTGAAAAAGGTTTTGATTTACTCCGAAATGAAAGGAAACTCTACTTCAAAGATAACTGTGATTGTGTAGTTTAGTTTTTGGTTGCATAAGATACCGTTACTAATGATGCGCGGGCTATAGTGGGGTAATTGGGAATTAGGATATAGAGAATGCAAGGAAAATTGTATTATCGAGTACTTCTGAGTAAAAATTGTAATTACCATTTTCTAAATAACACATGAAATGCCTTTTACGATACAAAGTGAGCTTGTAAAGTGATATTTAATAAAATGACGTCATTGTTGCTAGATAACATTGAAATAACACATTTTTACTGTAGTTTACGCAATAATTTACAATATTCAATTTTAAACACATTATTATTCGTACCGTAAAAATAATTTTGAGTATTTTTACAATTAAAAAAAAAAATATATATATAAATTAAATGACGTTACCTTTACTCAAATTGTAAAAAAAAAAAAAGAAGTTATTTTTGATAATATTTTTTATTTTTATTCTTGTTTTATTTTTATATTTATATTAAACATTTCTCTGTATTTCACAGAAAAAGAAAAAGCGCCATCATACGACGATTATTACGACAACATTGATTATTCAAACGATTCCCCTGCCTTTTCTGAAACAATAAACAACAGTAATTACCACTTACAAAACTAAAACAACCAGAAAACAACAAAATTTATTTTATTATTTTATTTTTTTTTAGAACCAAGTGAGCAGTTACGAGTCACAACTACGCTAAAACCGAAATCATCGTACGGTTGTCCGCGCACTCACTCCCTCTGTCAGCATCATTGCGAATCAGAGGATTATTACTCTGGATATTGCGAAGAAAACACGTGTAAATGCTACGGAAAGCTCTAGAAACTCACATTTTATCATAATTAACGTAGGGTGATGGTAAAACAAAGCGTAAATAGTTTTGTATTCATTATTTATATCTCTCAAGTGCGTAAATTAAATAATTTTTAGATTTTCGTCGAATCAATGCAAAATTTTTGTTAATTCCTCCTCCATGTAAATAAATCATTAAATTCAGTCGTTTATTTAGTTTGGTTTGTTTGTTTGTTTTGTAACTAGCGGGTTTTGGTTCTTTGTACACTACAGACATCTAGTGGTGAATTTGGGAACTAGAAAAATGGCAGTCACGTGTTTATCGGCGATAAATCCTTCGATCGGTTAGTTCTAAAACCCTGTAGTAGAATTACAGGGGGTCTTGGTTCTAGAAAACGAAGTTTAATTTTATAGATAATATGGATTTATTTAGTAAAAACTAAGTTATTATTTAATAAATGATGATAAATAAATGTAGTTTTGCATAATTTTTCAACACTTTGTAGTATTTACCGTTTTTAATTATTCTTACACTGATTTTTAAAGCGCCATCTATCGACAACTCTTACAACTAAATACATGTTTACACCAGTTTACTCACAAAGAAAACATGTAGTTAAATAAAATATAAACAAACCATAATTATAAATTATATATAAATTCAAAATAAATTTTAATAAATATTATCAACTGATAAAAAAAAAAAAAAAAATTAAAATCAAAATTATTTATCACAAAAATTAAAAAAATTCTAAAATTACAAATCCAACCTTAAAATAATCAATTCAAATCCAAAATAAATAAATAAAAAAAAAAAAAATTAAACAAAAAAAATTTAAAATTTTCTGCGCATCTAAAAATGGCGTTAAAGCTGTCAAATTTCACCACACAATGGCAGCACGTTGTGCAATGGAGATCGGGTGTCGAGAGTGTCCCGCTGGCGGATCGATTGAAGCTGTGCTCGGGAGATTGCAGCACGAGTAAACTCCTTTTACCTGTGCCGTGGTTTTTTAAAGAAATAATTCAGGGAAATGGGAAAGAAAAACAGCAAATTGAAACCAGAAACATTGCAGATGCTTGTCAAAGAAACATATTGTAAGTACAACTTTACAATTCACCGTTTGCCCAATTCGCTTCAGCCGAGCGCTGCAAAATCCCAAATGAAAAACACTCCTTTAAGCTAGAACTAATTTCTCTTCCAAACGCCTTGATGGATACTTCCACGGTTGCCGCGTACTGTCGGAATAAAAATAACGGATAAGTGGTTTAATTAAAACTATGTCGTTCAACGACAGAAGTCAGCCAAAAACGCCCGAAACCTTCAACTACGCACACGCCATGCCGTGTGACGCGTTTTGTGGTATGCGCATTGAATAACCCTAGTACCACGTTTTGTATTTCAATTATTTCAATTGTTTCACGGTTTACGTCGCCAATGTTATGGGAGGGTTTGTTTTGCGATGTTCGGTGGTTGGGAGTGTGATGGCGTGGTTTACACGTGTGGAGTTTAGGAGTTTTTGTGTTTTTAATGGGGTTTTGGGTTTTTTTTTTTTAGGTTTTTTTGGGTGTTTTGGTGGGTTTTGAGTGGATTTTTGGGTTTTGGGAAATAAAGCATGTTTTGTGAGGATGTTGATGGTTTTGTTGATATTTTTATTATTATTATTATTATTATTGATATTTTTAAACAGGATTTAGTGGGAATTTGGATGTGTGATGTGGGAAATGTTTTTATGTTATTTGTAGGTTTAAGGGGTATCTTTAAAAATGAGGGGAAATAAAGGGTTTGTGAGATTTAATTTGGAAATTATTGAATTTTTTTTTTTTTTAGAGATATTTAAAAATTTAGAATTAATTTTGACTGAAAAATATTGATGTAAATATTCATCACAAATTTTTTTTTTTTTTTTAATAATTTTTTTTTTAAGATACTCGGTACTATAGTGAATTTAGCAATTTCATACCTTAACAGAATGGCCTCGTAACCTTTTTATTAGAGTTATTTTAACCTAAATTTATAGTTTACAATATCATTATTCATTAATATGTTGAAAAATCAGCCATTGGATTAACACTGAGATGTTAGGGTCAAAGTTTTCTATAAATTATGAGAAAAAAATTGCATTGCATTGTTTTGCTTTTCGTTTCGAATGTTTGCACATTGTATTTTCTCAAAGCACTTTTTGGCCTAGTTGCAAAATTTATTATTTTCCAAATTTTTCTGTATTTTAATCCTTAATTCAAAGGTGTTGAATGTTGATTTTAGTATTATTATTGCTAAAAACACTCATTAGAACTGCTATGCTGTATGTAACTGTACTTAATCAAAAACGTATGTTTTTAAAGTTTTTACGAATTCAGAGGTGTATTAATTGATACCAACGCCTTATTTGCAACCTTTGCATTATTTGAGAAATTATAGTATAATCTTTAATAATAATTTTTACTGTAAAATTTACCTTAATTAAACATTTTTTTTAAAATTATTTTTGGAAAGAATTTCAAGATGTGGTTGCTAACCATTGTCATGTATAAATTCAATGGACGATTCCAATCTATTAGGTTGGATTGCTGGGACTCACATTGTGAGTGTAAATCAGCATAATTGGCTAAAAATAGTGCATTAATCAACAAACACCCAGACAAAAATACTGATTCATTGTTAGGTTGATTTAACAATGCTTTTTAATTCTTGTTTGATTGTTTGTGTTTTGAAACAATCACTTGTTCAATTAGAGTGATTATTAGGGTCTTAATTCTTTGTTATGTGATTGTATTGTTGAAATAACACTTAAAATTTATTTAAGCAATTCAGCAGCTGCATAGTTTTATTTAGTGCAATGGAAACCCTTAATTAGACATTTAACTTTAGGGTTAAATTGAGTAAACATGATTTAATATCTAATGAAACTGATGTATGAATGTACACATTGAGATCAGAATTCTTTACAATGCATTAACTTTTACATAAAGCAGTGCAAAAAAGTGAAATGGGTAAAAATTAAATAGTTTCAAATGGATTTGAGAGACATTTTTTGTATTTCTTCATGCAAATGTTGCATGTTTAGTTAATATCAAGAAATATCATTGTTTGTAATGTATTTAAATACTAAATCCAGCGCTCGCGGAGCGCTGGATTTATGTACATCCCGCTATGGCAGCCATAATAAACTTTCTCATGTATTGTGGCTCAAATTTATCATGTAACGTATAAAGATGTGTGTGTGTGCGTTGCTTTAACGTTGAAGAACGCTTCGAGTGAAAAAAGTCAGAGAGTGGAAAATATAGGGTTTTAAGTGTGAAACTTGGGGAAAAGAGTGTAAAAGTCAGGAGTGGAAAATTCAGGGTTTTTTAAGTGTGAAAGTCAGGGAAAAGAGTGTGTTAATAATATATTCCCTTTCAAAAGTGTAACCAATGATGAATTGAATCCACTATAGATTATCCTGTCATGTAAACGTAGTGTAAGTGTATTTAGACTTAATTTTACGGTGTGTCGAAAAGTCATAGTTGAAGCAATGGAATCCCCATTTATAATAAACTAAATGCTACCGTACTTTAATCAAATTACTTTTCAGATTGTATTAATCTCATTCGAAAACAAGTAGGGTATATTTAATTAATTAATTATTTAATTATTTATTTATTCTGTTTATACCAATTTTAGTCATAATCAACTTGATAATCAAGTTTACATTTATCTAGTCATCTGACCAATTATCAGTCACTTGGAAATGTATAATTAAATTAGAAATTATTGTTAGTAAGTAAATAGAGAAGCAATGAAAAATTTAAATTTTTTTTTATTAAGGCAAAGGTAAGAGATTATTTTGTCACCTGATTATTGCATTAAATAAAATGAATAATTGAAGATCTGGTTTGTAGTTCTAGGGTTTCAATCAAGCCACAGGAAATTTATTCCATTAGTGATCTGAAGGATTAATTTTACCAATCTCCTTTGACTTTTGGAAAAATGTGATTAATCTGATTATCTATTCAGAATGAGAGGAAATGTTATTTTTAGTTTGTGTAAAAGTCTATGCTGATTGACTGATAAAAGTAAATGAATTTATTCTGTTTCCTAGCTTGAGGTTGAGGCAACATCAAGTTGAAAATAGAAATAAGATTCAAAAGTCTTATTTAAAATAACAAATATTTTTTATTTCTTTTTAATATTATTAAATTAACAAAAAATATTCAACTTGTTGACAGAAATCACTTTTCCCCATTATGCAACAAATTTATCCCAAACAATATTAAATGACTAAATAAACAGCGGTCCTTTGGTATCGAAAGATTCTTCGAAAGAAAAATAATAGAGAATCAAATTTCAAAGCCAGCTTTATCTTGATAAATGTAACTGGGTTAATTAGATTCATAATTTAAACTTGAACTTGATGTTATTAACACAGAGGAATGATTCATGCTACTTCAAGGGAATTTCGAAAAGCTTTCAGAAGACGCGTTTTATGTTTGTGAATGAACAATCCAACTCTTGGTGCATTCTGCTTCGCAATGATTGAAGAACCAATCATGTGTATATGTGTGAGTGTTTGTAAATTCAAACAAGAAAGGAAATAATGTCAAATATGAAGTAAGAAACAGGCAAACATATTGGATTTTAAGTGCAATGCTTTTAAAAGGCGGTGTCGAGAACTCGTTCAATTTAGTCGAGTGGCCGTTTAGAAATGCTTAGTTGGGTTATATTTCAATTTAAGTTGAAAGAATGCTATGTTTTCATGGTAAATTAAAGTGGTGAGTAGGTTTCTAATGTGGTGTTTACTTTGGTTGTTTTTCAGTTGAAATAATATTTTAATGAGAATTTTATCAATAAATTTTGAATATTTTATTGTCTTAATTTAAATGTCTAATGTGGAATTAATTTTTTTTGAATTAATTTTTTACTTTCTAATACTGTATTAACAAAAAAATGAATAAAATAAAAGCAATTTTTATATTATATATTTTTTAATAAAAATATTCAGTAAATTTTTCCTGATTCTGAAAAACTGATTTTTTTACTTTGTAGTGATAAAATCAATAAAGTTTAATATAAAAATTGCTTTTATTTTATTAATTTTTTTGTTAATATTAGAAACTAAAAAATAAATTCAAAATTTAATTGCACATTAGCATTTGAATTTATACTTATTAGTAGATTTTTGGTAGCATTTACAACATTGCCTTAAATAGAAACAATGGCACAAAAAAAGGCTATTACTGTATTTCACTGATAAATGTATTTTTGTGAAAAAAATTCTAATTGTAATTACATTACTGTGCAGTTAATTTACAAATTATTTACAGGTTGAGGTTTTATTATGTTTTAATTACATGAAAGTGGCTGCAGTGCTTAGGGATTTAGAGTTGTGCATCTAACCCTATTTTTTGGAAAATGGATTTTTCGAGTATTGAGTTTATTCAATTTTTTTGTTGTGACCTACTCTGAATGATGGATTTTATTTGAGGCCTGCAGTGTGTTTTCACAAATTTGTTATGACATTTAACAGAGGAAAAGTTGGCAAATAATAAATTCATCAATATTTAACATTTGATATTTTGAGTTTACAAATAGATGGGTCAATAATGCATGAATTATTCAAGTCCTGAAGTGTGCATTAGTGTAATTCAATGCAGTTTCTATTGCACAGTGAGAAGGAAAATGTGCAAAGGTGGATGCTTGCATTTGAATGATAAAATATATACATTTTTTATATCAATAGGTGAAATTCCTGTATTTGCTGGTGGTAATGATAATCAATAGTTTGTGTTGGGTTATATAAATTGTTGTTGTTGAACAAATTCCAACTACCTCAGGATTTGAGTAATTAACTCAAATTATTAAATGATTACTACATGGAACTAATGCACTAGTGGTATTTGAAATGATAAATTAATTAAGCAATTATTTTATTTTGTATATGGATGGATGAATATGATTATAATATTGATTTCTAACATTGTAGAAGTATGGAATGTGGATATTATTATTACTGTCTTCTAAGCGGAGAATGTAGCCATGATGTTAACATGTAAGCAAGAATGGATATGGAGTAGGATAATAAATTTTTATAAATGTTTTGGGTCTGGAATAAGGCCAAAGAGGTCAATATTAGATGTGAAACAAATGTTTTATCACAAAAAGCTATTATTGTTGTGGTGGCTGTGTGGGCATTTGTTTCATAAGCATAGTTTATAATTTCGTTTTTTGTTATCTATTAGTTTAACATTACTATTGCTCATTATTCATGAATGACATTATTGACTACATTTCCATTATTTATCATCAAGACTAAAAATCAACAGCTGGATTCATTAAATAATATTCTCATAATAACATCATTAATGACTTGGCAGAATGTACCCAACGATTGGCTTTATATTTATAATTAGAAAGTTTATTGTTAAACTTATGTCTAACATGCAATTTATAATTTATAGATATAGTGTAGATCATGTCAATTTTAGAAGTTGTGCTTAACATACCCAACAATCAATTTTATATTTATAATAACTTACAATAGAGAGTTTTCGGGCGCGCACAAAAGTCTCACGATTACAATGTCTTATCACTTTAAGAGAATGCTGTAGAGATTTGTAATTGGAATTCAAAGGCTAGTTATGAATTTTCTCAGTTACTCATAAGAGTCAAGAATATTTTACTTTTAACCTTGCTTATTGAGTCACAGCTTAAGAGCAGCCAATTGATAGGTTTAAGACTGTCAATGGAGTGGAATCAACCTGTAAGTGCCATTGATAGTCAACTGAATGAGTGACACATCTATTACCAGCGTGGTTCCTGACCTACAGTACAAGTGCATCATCATTTTGAATGTGACTTTTAAAAATTATAGCCATGGCTGAAAATTGTCATGATTGAACCAAAAGTACTTCCTAGGCAGGAAGGATCATGCAGAGTTATTGCTTCTACTCAACAAAAGACTTTCATAGAACTTCTGGGGCTGATTCTGAATGGTGTTTGGAAATAAGGACATCTTTATTTTTATAACTTTAAAATAGCTAGAGTTTTGGACAAAGTTATTTTTTATATGATTGAGAATCTTAACTCAGAAATTTATTGAATACTGTCTTTCATCAAACATAAGCCGCAATTTCAATAAATACTTCCACATTGCAAAAAAGAAAGGTACCAAAAGGTCTAACTATACACCAAAAAAGGTGTGAATGACTTGTCCGTATTTGCATGCCTTTTAAGTGAGAAAATGCACTTCTGAGGTATAATTATTTAGAGGAATAAATTTATACCTTCTGCTTACATACCCTGCAAGATAAATTTCTACCTCCTAGGTGTAACAATACTTAAGTGTAATTTTAGACCATTTCTCATTTAGACCATTGAAGTGTGAAAATAAACCTATAGCTGCTATTTTTATACTTTATAGGTTAAAATAACATATTTCAAGTAATGGCAGAAATTTATATAACTAGTTGTGTAAACTTGACCTACAAGATCAATACTTGTACCTTCATATAGGTACAAGTACATGAAACCAGATGCCAATCAAAGCACCTCGTGCAGTTAGACAAGGTGTTTGATTAAAAGCAGTGTATCAGTCTACTGGCCAAAACAGAATGAAGTGAATACAAGATGATACACATCTTAAGTTAATACTTTGAACTTATTGTCATTTTAAACTTAATGTCATTTTAAATTTAATCTTTGGCTTAATGATCACAAACAGTTAATAAATGAATGTGAGCCACTGCATTCTAATTGATAGTTGATAATTTTACCTAAATTAGTAATCATTTGCATTAATTATTTGATTTACAATAAAAATTGTGCCCCTGGTGGTAAATTTAAAAGTAAAATGTGTAAAATAAAATGGCTGACATAGGTTTAAAATGGTATACAGTCAAATCCCTCATATCCGGCCATACTGATATCCGGCCACCCCTCTTATCCGGCCAAAGGTTCCGGACCC
>JAQFZP010003320.1:0-10590 GCA_034695745.1 Geophilus truncorum | reverse complement strand
CCGTGGTGAATGTTGGAACTTGGAAGTAAGAAATTCTTCAAGTGCGCATGTGCGTGGATTTTGACGGAGACTCAGAACAGCCATTATTATTTTGTTTGTTTTTTTTTTTAAGTTTTTTTTTTTTTTAGAATTACTATATACTATTACATCAAAAATAAATTTAGTGTTTTCTTTATTCTAGAGCCCGGATAAATTTATGAAAAAAAAATTATGAAAAAAATTTTACAAAAATATCAAACATTGCATATACCGTACCAGTATTTGATATTTTACTCCTGAAAGTTGAAAATCTTACAACTTGGCCATTTACAATTTTCCAGGATTCCAGCAAATTGTAATTTATCAAAAAATAATAGCATTAAAAAAAAAGTTTTAAGGGGTTAAGGGAGCTGCCATTTGCAGTACAGGTGAGCAGTTACAGGGGGCAGCCAGGGGGCTGGCAAATGTGATGCAGGTTTTGGGCCAACCTCAGTGACTTCAAACTGTATCTTCTACCTGTGCCTAGTTTAGGCCCTGATCACTTTTTTCTTACCTATTTTTGACAGTTTTATTTTTAGTTTTTCTCTAGTCAATGGTCAGTTTATGCATTTATGTCTTTCTGTTTATGTTTTTAAGCTAATTAAAGGTGCTCTACAATCTTTTAATTGGAATTTGCATCTTATCTTCTACGGTTTAGAAGTTACAAATTGAGTAACTATAAAGATACCCTTAAAGGTCAAAGACAGGGTCACCATTGGATACCCCACCCTCATATTAGTCATGTACTCTTAAAACACCATCCTCCTAGGTGTGACGGTTCACTAGGTATTTGATATACAAAAGACTTTTGTTTGGAACATCCTATACCAATCATCTGTTTAAAAGATATCCAACTTATATACAAAACTCGTCTTGAAGAATTTTCCATCATTTGTCCAACTATTGCTAATAAACTTGATAATTCGTGGTCAAAAAGAAGTCCCCTTTATTTTGTTGTAGATATAGATAACGTACATTCTTCTCCATATTGCCAATGCTTCACCTCGTAACAATGGTTGAACAATAATGTACAGCGAAGCAGAGGCATATCTATAAAAACGTCTCCCATGGCAACCCCTTTATCCATTCTTGGTTTTAGTTTGAATCTTGTTAAATACAAAAATTATTACATCAATATAAAATATCCAGATCACTGAAATAATAAATATTTGAAAAATTGCTAATTACAAAATTTAAGCTTAAAGGATCCTTAAAGTCTAAGTTTTCAATTTACATTTTATCAAAATATGGTTAAATTAAATATCGTGAACATCGCATTTTTTATATCAACCACCAAATTATCTACTGTATACAATAAATTTTGACCACTCGCTAATCATAATAACCAGCAATAACATACATTACATTAAAAAAAAAACCATTTATTTCCCCACATAATACACCATCAAATTTCATTTATCCCGCGGTAAAAGCACATCGATGATCAAAGCACCATCTCTATTAATCACAAAACTGACATTCTGATCTTCAACACCAGCTGGCAGCTTAAATTCCTTCTTTACCTCCCTGAACCCCTTCTCTCCGTCTTCCCCCATTCTCTCCTGCTTCGCGTGAATCTGGACCACTCCTCTTTGCACAACAACCTTCACTTCCTCCGGGTTAAACTCCTTCACGTCCATCTGTATTTGCATCTTCCTCTGTCCAGTCAGCGTTGTCAAAATCTCGAACTTCATCGGCATGATCAGCTGCTTGATTCGCATCCAGGGACGCTGGACGAAACGCGAAGACGTGGGGTCATCTACCATTTTCTGCATTTCTTTCTCCATTTCCTGCATCCTTTTATCCGCGCTCAGCAAAACACTTTTGTAGTCTTTTTTCTTGTCTTCCTTATTCGGTTCGTTGGTGTTGAATTTCCATACCTTGAATTTGTCCCATGATGTAAATTTCAATTTTTTTGGTTGGAGAATTGAAATCTGCCGTTTTGCGTTTAGTTGCTTTTTGTATATGCGTGACGCAAGGTGGAAAACAAGTCGTTGAAGCATTTTTTTCTGTTGTAATTTGATAAGCCTATTTTTTTTTTGGTGATGATTCCGAAAGCAGAATGTGGTGTGAAATAGCGGAAATGCGCGTGGTGTGACGTAATATACAACTTGAGTTTTGTTGGAAAAGGTGAATAATGAGTTCGAGATTTTGGTCTGTTTATTATTGGTTTTTCACGGATTAGGCTTGGGAGCTGAGATGTTAGCCTCTCATGTTGATGCTCTTAGTGAAGCAAAGTAATTAAGTTACCTGTAATTTAGAATAAAATTTTTAATTATAAAATTTTACAGAGTTAATGGATTCTCTGACACCACCCAGACATGTGGAATGATTTCAGGATTATGGGCAGCTGGTTATCAATTAGGGTAAATATAAAATTTTATTAATGCATTATAAATTACTATTAATAATAACAATATTTTTGTAGAAATTTTATTGGGCAATTCATGGGAGGTATTTTATTTGATACAGTTGGGTTTAGAAGTTCAACAATGATAGTTTTGGCTCTTCAGATCATTTTGGTAAGGATTTTATGAATGTGAAGTAAAGAAATAAATGCATCTCATTTTTTGTATTAATTTTAGTTGGTGACAATTCTTGCCTATTACTTCCAAGTTGAATACAGACCAAAAACAAAAAGAGGTGAAATTGTTACTGAAAATAACCCATTACTTTAACTTTAAACTACTGTATGTAATCTCTTCAATGTGTAGAATACCTGATTTTAAAAAGTCTAATAAAATATGCTAATTTTGTTAATCTTAATCTATAACATTATTAATAATATTATTAAGTTGGGTTTATTTCATCCTACCCAAGTTTACTGTATTTTCCCCTTCCCTAAAAAAAAAAAAAAAAAAAACAACTTAACTTCCCTCAACTACAATTGTGTACTAGCAAAATAACATTTTTGCCCACACTTACCCCAAAAGTACTAAATTAATAGATAGCATACGGTAATAAAAACATTTTTGCACATTTTTCGACAACACCAGTTTATTCCTTGGAGCAAATGACGGAAGTGTACAATTGAAAAAAAATAGACCAACGATTATAATTCAAATCCTTCTGATTCTTAGAACAATACGATCCAGTAATTGTTACGAAATTCCCGCATATGTTTGAAAACAGTGTTTTTCCGACTTCGAAAAAGTAGTTTTATTATTCCACATTATTATTTATTATATAGAATACAAATGTTATGTGTTCTACATTGATTTGTTTCATAATAAAAACATAACTTCATTAAAGGATTATATATGAGTGTCTTGCGTTCATTATGTTTTTTTTTTTTTTAATTTTAAATAATTTGTGTTGCTTTCGTGTTGTTAGTTTCCATTATTGAACGACAACTTTACATCGAAATTCTTGTTTCTTACATAATCTTCAATATTCGTCCAAGCTTGATCATCAATACCATGGCAATCGATGACATCCAAATACATGAATGAATTATCCATTTGCAAAATAGACATAAGTGGCGCCTGACTGACCAAATCACAATTCCAAATTTGCAAAGTGGTTAGACACCGCAGCGGATTCAGTCCTAGGAGTTCCATGAGAATTTCATCTCCAATATCGTTGCACTCTCTTAACCTGATGGTCTCAATTTTCGTAGCACTTCTCAATAAAACTATAAATAATGGAGAATGTTGAAGCCCCAAACCGTCAGTTTGGAAAATACATGTATCTAAGTTCAGATGTCTCAGATTGCTGAATAAATCCGATCGCATTTGGCGACGCTGTCTAGCGACAAAGGACATAGAAGTCAAGCATAAAAGTCTAAGTGACGAAAAACATTCGTCGATAAGAGAGAGATCAAAATTGTCCATCCCAATTAGCGTAAGTTCAACCAATGTTTTTGTTACAGTTCTCAATGGCTTACAAATGAAATCGTCAAACGACACGCTTGTGCCAGCCGCATCGACGGTAAGATTTCTTAGGTTCGGGAAAGAAGAAAGATCACCTCCTTTGACTGGATGGTAAACAATGTCATTTGTAATAAGTGGGAATTTGCGATCTTGAACGGCCGCCGCTTTGAGAACTTCCCTCCATTCGCTTTCGATGTAGAATGTCTTCATATTCGAAAAATTAACCAATGCAAAAAAACATCCCGAACTGTCCACTAAAGTGCTACGAATATCTAAGCATTTGATCTTGTGAGCCACCTGAGATAATGCCAATATCGTGATGCCGGTGTTGGTCACATTTTTGCATCCTTGCAAGTCGAGGACTGCCAAATTGATGCAATGTTGGCCGATTGCGCACAAAACCACGTCGTCGCAACATTTATTAAATGCAAACGAAATTTTCCTCAAGGTTGGCGTGTATTGAAAGAGAGTGGTTAAAGAATCGAAAGACAGTTTGACGTATGTCTCGTCATCGTGAAAGGTCAGAGGATCGAATGTGATTTCGACAAGTTTCTTGCACTTGGTGTTGATTATGTCGACAACGTCCGGGAAACTGAGATCGAACTCGTAAATGTAGTCGAGTATTCGCGTGGTGCAGTTGATGAAAATTGACGAGGAAATAGTCGATGAATATCTGATAGGTAGAGCGTACCGACGTTCGTAAAAGTCATTTACGAGGCAGAGTGGAAGACTTTTCATCTGGGGTTGAAGATAATCAAAGTTATTCGCTATTGTTTTAAAGCACTGGGTTTTTAGGGTTGGGACCTGAACTGATTTCATTCGCGGCATTCTGATATTCAGGTTCTGACGCAATAGATCTACAGTTAAATATGATTTGTTTAGAGTTTGTCAAACGATTATTATGCTGACTTACCGTATTTATCAGTAATTAGTATAAGATGATCTCTGCGAAAGGCGTAGATTAGAATGATAAAATTAGAATGGAAGCGCGTGCCGAATGTGCCGATGCGTAGTGACGATTTACTGAATCAATAAGTTGCTCGAAAGCGCTTTATAATTCAACAGAAGAGCGGGAGATTAGAAAATTAGAAACTAACAGGTTTTCGGAGTTGTATGTATGTAAATTTAAATTATGAATCGCGTAAATACATCAACGATGTAAAGATAATAATTTTAAAAAGATATTTTATTTTGGATTGGATTTATTTCCTCCCAAAGTTTATTGCTTGACATCCAAGAAAACTGCAGGGCTTTGACCTGCGTTTTTCTGGGGATTTTTTGGAGTTGATGGAGTTGATGGGAAACTGACATCGAATTCGTAAACATAGTCGACTGTTCTTGTGGCGGATAGAGTCGATGGAAATTCAAGATATAGTTCGCACCGTCTTAGAATTTAAATATGAAACTGAGCGTAAGAGTTTTCATCTGCTGATTTTGAAGATAATCGAAGTGCTGCGCTGTTGATTCAAAACACAGCGATTTTAAGGTTTTGATTTGAATCTTAAATATCTCAAATATAGGCGGCATTTTGATGTTCATTCAGATTCAGTGGTCAGTGGATCTAGGTAAACACGAGATTTCTATATTTTGTTTGTCAAACATTGATTATTTTGACATATCTTATTTGTTTTATAATCGGACCATATTTCTACGAACGATGAAGATTTTGGAATCAAAATTTGAATAAGAGAAGCGCGGGCCGAATGTGGCAATGCATGTACTGACGATTTTCTAAATCACTAAATTGCTCTAAATCACTTTTACAATTCAACCGAAGAGCGAATAATTAGAAAATTAAAAAATATCGATTTTCAAACTTGTTTATATGGTGTGGAATAATTTCAGGCTTGTAAGTACAGTAGTTGGTTTTCAATTAAGGTAATTAATATAAAATTTTATTTATGCATTATAAATTACTATTACTAATAATAATATTTTTATAGAAATTTCATTGGGCCATTTGTGGGAGGTATTCTATTTGATACTTGATACAGTTGGGTTTAAAAGTTCAACAATGGTAGGTTTTCAGGTTATAAGTGTAAAGTAAAGAGATAAGTGCATATCAGTTTTTTTTATTACTTTTAGTTGATGGCAAAGTTGTCTATTACTTCCAAGTTGATTACAAACCAAAAGCAGACAAGTGAAATTGTTAATGAAAATAGAACATTACTTTAACTTTAAACTATGTAATCTATTCAACGATGTACATGATTTAAAAATTATAATAAAATATGGTAATTTTATAATATTATATAACATTAATAGTCAAACTTCATCACTGGGTTGGATTTATTTTTCACCCCAAATTTATTGCTATTCCCTCCAAAAAAAAAAAAACTTACTTTCCTACTATTTCATTTACCCCCAAAATAACATTTTTTTGATCATACTTACTCTAAAAAATACTAAATTGATACGGTAGATAACATAATAATTTTTTTTCGCACATTTTGCAACAACACCAGTTTATTTCTTAGAGCAAATTACCGAAGCATACAATTGGAAGAAAAGTGTTCCAAAAGTTATAATTCAAATATTAGGAAGCACCAACCATTTTTTTATTATGCCTATATTGGTCAACATGTCCTATTTGACCAAGCTATTGACAAGCACTTAGGACAATTTCAATATCTCAACTATTTCGCACACAAAAATGTTTGTGGCATGTTCAATTCATGGGAGAGAATTAGAGAGAAGATAACTGCATTTGTCAGATTTATGTTAAACAATACACATGAAAATAAATTTTGTATATTGCAATTGTTAATAAGTTATTTTCAGTTCCCTTGGAGACTAAAAATGTTTTAATTTAGTCAGAACGCCAACGAGATAAATCAACAAAACCAAAAAAAGCTTTGCCGATACAATAGAAATGTTAGGGAAAATTCAGTACAAATTGGGGAGACAAAAATGTTTTTTGGAGGAAATGTAGTTGGGGATAAGTCAGTTTTATCAAAAAATTGGGGGAAATAATTACTTCTCCTTTTATCATTTAGTGCCTAACAAATTTTATTTGCAATGAAAATAAATACAAAAAACGACTTAAAACGACTTAAAACCTCTATCATTGAAAATAATAAAATTCACTCGAACATCCAAATTATTCTCCTTCACATAACTCTTCAACGCCTTTTTTGCCTTCGCATTAAACTTACTGCAAAACCCAAAATTCAATAACATCAACTTATTTTCTATCTCCAAAAAAGATAACGCTGAGCTCAAACTCACATCATCACAATAGATGACATCTAACCAATTCAAAGACCGCAGTGGATTCACATTAAGAACCCTCCTAATCAAGTTATCGGAAAACTCCTGACAATTTCTCACACAAATCTTTCTCAAACAACATGAATTCTGCATCAACATAAACAACATATTTTCAGAAATCTTACAGTTGACCAACTTCAACACCCTCAACTTTGCAAAAGGATTGACCCTTTCTCTAACCACAGTATTATTATCTGAACAAAGGTCCAACTTCAGTTTCTCCAACGCCGGTAAAATTTCATCGAGAACTCCAAGATCAACATCATGAACGCCAAATAACTTTAAAGTGGTCAGTGTCTTGGCAACATTTCTCAACGGCAAAAGTAAGTCGCCATTAAACCACACTTTGCCTATGTTTATCGTCTTTACGATTGGGAAAATCTTCCAGTCATTGCTCCAATTGAAGTAGGGGGTCTTTTCTAGGGGGTAACTCAACCCTTTCAAATTTTGAAGCAACACCATCCAGCAAATGTGACGAAATTCTCGAAGTTTTGTAAAATTTTCCAACGCTAGACGACAGCTGTTGTGCGAAACCGACGAATACTTCAAATTTAAAATCTCAATTAATTTGCACTGAGAATCGCACAGAGTCTTTATACCTTCGTCAGTGATATTTGTGCAGCCGGTCAAGTCGAGTTTTTTAAGGTCAAAACAGTTGTTTGCGATTACCGGAATTAAAGAATCGGAAAAATAATTACAGCGGCTAAAACTCACACTTTGGATTCTGGGTATTAGTTTGAAAAGATTGTTTAGACATTCTGTAAATAAACCTGTCATCGATGCACTCGTCGTCGATTACTAAGTTCTTGAAGTTTATTTCCTTATGACTTTTACACTTGCTGCCGATTGTGGCGAAAAGTTCGTCGAAGTCGATGTTGAATTCTTGCAAATTGTCGAGGGATTCTGTTGTGGAATTGATGAATGTCGTTGGAAGCGAGCTCCAACGAAATTCTTGGCCCACATCGATGGCAATTTTTGATCTTTGTGCGTAAAAGTCGTTGATGATGAATGATGATGGAGAAATGTGAGTTGGGGTTTGAGGATTTCGAAGTTTTTCGCGATAATGATCATACAGGAGAACTGCAAAGTCTTGACTGGTGTTTTTCTCGCCATTTTTTGGTGTTATGATGACAGTTAAGTGCATCAACGGCGCTGGAAATGAATTTCAAGTGTTTTTTTTTTTTTAGTTGAGGATGTAGTTTGGAATTTTGATTACGTTGTTTTTACCTTCTAGAGTTGGTTGTTGGTGTTTTTGGTGCAGTTTTGGGTTTGTTAGTTGATGAAATTAGCGAAATTTATACAGTAAGATAACAAAGTCACTTCGATAAACACCCGTCACATTATTGATAACAGCGCCACTATAGCGGATAAAGCAAACAAATCGATATACCGCATGTTTGAAAACAGTGTTCTTCTGACTTCGAAAAAGTAGTTTTATTATTCGACATTATTATTTATTATATACAAATGTTAAGTGTTCTACATTGTTTTGTTTCATAATGAAAACATAACTTGATTAAAGGATTATATATGAGTGTCTTGTGTTCATTATGTTTTTTTATTTTTTTATTTCAAATAATTTGTGTTGTTTTCATGTTGTTGTTTGCATTATTGTTATTCTCATAGCAGTTATAATTATCTTTCACATGCTGATTGTTTATATTGTTGTTTAGTTATTAGTGGGTTGTTGCACAAAGGCTATTTTTCTGAATTGTTAATTTCATTAAAAGCTATGATTTTTTGTGAGTTATTGCTGAATAAAATAATACTGTAAAATATGGTACCGTAAATAAGTACCGTAAGTTTTGGAATTTTTTTGTTGTTTTTTTAAGATTTCTGAATCACTCTTGGAATTTTTAAGATAATTTATATCATTGATCTGCTCCATCCCATGACCCATACATTATTTACATAAATCTGCTTTTTCTTAATGATGACGCAGTTTCTCATACCTGAGACGAGATTTCACGAGATTGCCTGAAACTTCAGTGACTGTTTTGTTATTTACCTCGACATGGCATCCGAATCGTTGCCTCTCGAGATATTTCACTTCGATGCCAACAAAGTGCAACAAACCTGGAACACAACACACGACCCTAACGAATTACAGATTCAATTGTCTCTGACAATCGTGAACGAAAATGGTGAAACGAAAGACACTACTTACTACGGATCTATCGAGCAATTTAACGAGGTGCAAGTCCCGACGAATTTTGAAATTACGGAGACGAATGACGAAAGTGGAGAAATCGACGAAACAACGTTGAGCAAAAAAACAATCGACCGAAGACGACGACGAATGTTGAAAGCAAGAGCAATTCGGAAAACCAAGAAAAGCAACAAGTGCAATTTTGACAATGTTTTAGAAAAAATGAACTTAGAAATTGAGAAATTGTACAAAGAAAAGGCGAAACAGGAGGAAGAAATTGGTAAATTGAATCACGAAAGAGATTACGCGAACAGAGCGGAGAAATTAAACGATGACAAATTTGTGGCTATCGTGAATGGGATTAAGTCGTGTCCCGAGTTGAAATTCGTTGGTGTACAAAAAACATTCACTGGCAGAAAACTCACTGAACAAATTTGGAAATTTAAACCGTTGCCCGAATTCGTTCCGACCGTTCCCCGTTCGCATAAAGGAAGCAGTACATGTAAAGAGCTGTGTATGTCGAAAAGAGCGCAGAAAGCTCGTGAAAACAGAATGAAACAGAAGCGAGAAGAAGAAATTAAGCTGAAGACACTAGAAGATGCGAAAAAAGAATTAAAAATTCTAAGAGCCGAAATTCTAATCAACGATGTACAAATCAAGCAATTCTCAGAGTCAATTGATAGCAAGATGAATAAAATAGTCGATCATATGAATGACATTATCGGAATACCAAAGCTATCGACTAAGCGTCGCTCTCAGGAAGAGCATCCATTACGGAAAATAATAAATTTTAAGTAAAAACGAAAAATTATGTCATTATCTGAATGGCAGCCGATTGAAGCGCCATTAACCGAAGAAATCGATTGTTAGAATTAAATTTTGTTTATAAATTTATTAAAATGTTTTAAATTAAAAAATTATATTAATTTGAAGCGAAATAGGTTGAAGCACTGAAGTGTATAAATCAAAATAAAAATTATTTACTTTTTGATAAAATAAATTAAATATTAAAATAATTTTTACTTTAAAAAATTATTTTTATTTAAAAAGCTCAAAATAATAAACACAAATGTTAACACAAAACAATATTTTATTACAGTATATATTTAATTTCGATATAATAAAAATACAAAATTGCACTTAAGAGAATGTGAGTAAACAATGACGTAGTAATGACGTAGTAATTCCAAATATAATCAAAGTTTTTATATATTTTAAAAAGTTTCTTTAAAAAAAATTAAAAAAAAAAAAAAAAAAAAAAAAAAAAAAAAAAAAAAAAAA
>JAQFZP010003319.1:0-10594 GCA_034695745.1 Geophilus truncorum | reverse complement strand
TTTTTTTTTTTTGCATTTTTGTTTTGTTATGTAAATGTATCCTGTGACAGCCAGCGAAGCGGCTGCAGGACCCTAGTTTATTTCTAAATACTTGATTGTACAGTCTACAAATAAAAGTTTTGAGTATCAGAAAAGTAATTTTGAAATTACATAACGTCGAAACACCTTACAAACATTTAAACAATAAATTTGTCGATTCGTAAAGGCTTATCGTAAAGGCAAATCTTAAAGATTTTCAAATACATCTATTGAAATTTTGAAGTAGGAACATGAAACAGAAATTCTTTCCATTAGCGACCATTTTGGTTTTATGACATCAGTAAAAAAGAGAATCAAACAGATCCACCTAAAAATCTGATAATGCCACCTAGTGACAAAACCTTACTCTAATTAATTACTTTATTAAGTCACCAGATGGAAGAATTACATCTACTTTGTACAATCGGTTCGTTATTATCCAGTCATTATTTTGTGAACAAGTGCAAGACTATTTTAACATGAATGGGCGTAATGAGCTTTATTCACCTTAAAGTTTAGAATAAAAAAAAATCAATCTGGAAATTTTTTTTCTACAGACCACTGCACATACTAAAAACTTTAATCTTCCTGCAATTTAATTCATTAATTAACAATTAAATGACAATATTCCTCGCTATTTAAATAAGAACAATCCTACAAAGGATTGCAACTTTTAACTCTCCATCCAACTACAGTGTGTTACAGGACACTGACAATTTTTACAACAATCAGTCATGTCTTCACCGCTCTTCAACTACACAAAATCATTCTTCAGCTGCTGGAAATGGGAGCTGGACCCAACAGAATTCACCATCAACTCCAACTCAACTTTAATCTACACATCGTCAAACACCACCTATACTTCCGGTAACTACAAAATCACACCTGAAAATACCACTCGCCTCTGTATCCCAACAGATCTACTTCCGGTCTACCACTTGGAATTGATTTTCGTCATTTGTTGGTCACTATCGATAATCACCTTACTCACAGCCATGTTTCTCAATGCTCCCTGGAAGCGAAAATCAAAAAGAAAGTACGACTTTAAACCAATGTACTTGCACATGATGTCATTTGTTATGGCTTATATTTTCCAAATCCTATACCAGGTGTCGTATTATCCCACTTGGGGGCGCTGGTGGATGATTTTCTTAGAATGCGGCGCTGCTTACTTTGACTATACTACGTTTACGTGGCTGAGTGTCGTAGGTTTTGATACTTTTAGGACGTTTCAATTGAGTAAGTTGAAGACTGATTTAAGATGTTCGACGAAGAAGTTCTGTTTGAAGTCCCTCTATGCCTCGGGATTTCCATTGGTGGCTGTGACGGTGGTGGTTGTGATGGAGCAGCTTCCGGTTACCAAATTCCAGCGCGTTGGGATGAGTTTGCAAGGGCTGCAACCGACTGTTGTGACGAACGTGTTGACTTATGGGGTTGAGGTGGCCATTTTGGTAGTGCAGTTTTTGTTTTGTGTGGTGACTATGGTGAATATAAGGGTGGGGATGAAGTGGGGGAAGGGCGTTATGAAAAGTGAGAGTGAAGATGAAGAGACTGTTACGTGCAATTTCATTGTGAGGAAGAAAGTGTAAGTTTTCGTGGTTTTATGGTGTTTTTTGGAATTTGGAAAGAGTTTTAAGGACACTTCCGGTTTGATTAGAGGGCTGGGATTTTATGAAAGTAGGGGTTTGGAGTTGGGGAAAGATGTTTTATAAAGATTGGAGGTTTTGGTTTAACCGGAAGTTGGGTTTAAGGTTACTGCGAATTCGGGAAAATTGGAGAAAATTGCAAAAGGTGTGATTTAGAGCAGTTATATCTTATATGAGTCACTTCCGGTTAGGTGAGATGTTTGAAGTTTTATGAGTTTTTACTACATGAGTTTGGTCAAGAATCTATAATTTATTGTAAGTTTTGAAATTTACCGCAAATAGGTTAAAATCTTGCTACATATTGTGTAAGTTGTAGAAAATGGAAAATAGTCAAATTTGGAGCTGTTTTAGAAGGCACTTTCGGTTAAGTAAAAAGTTAGAAATTTTGTGTGGCTTATTATTACATTGCTTTTGCTGGGTGTAAATAAAATTGTAAACCCTAAATCAAACTGGAAGTGGAATATTATGCTGCTTTCAATATGGTAAATTTAATTAAATGGCAAAAAGTTAGATTTGAATCAGTTTTTATGATATACAGTACTTCCGGTTGTGTAAAACTTTTAAATTTTATAAAATTTTAATATTTTTCAACCTTAAATCAAACCGGAAGAGCTTTTTTTAAAATATCAAACATAAATTAGATTTTTTTAAAGTTATATATATATTTTTTCAGATTGAAGATTTTTATCAAACTAGTGGTAGTTATGAGCATAACCTGCATTTTTTCATTTACTGGATATTACATCTATTTCCTAACCAAATCACCACTAGCGTACTTTTTAACCACCGGCATCGCTCTTCAGGGAGTATCTCTCTTCTTCATTCACGGATTCAACATTTTGAAAACAAGAATTGTCAATTTTATTTCAAATCGTCGAAATAAATAAAGATAAATATATAAAAAAAATTATTAAGAAATGAGTTCATTCTATCTTCTAAACCTATTTTAATCAGAAATTGTTTTAATTTTAACTGTGCAACTACTCTATCAAGAAGAAAAACAAAGAAATCATTAGACAATAAAGTCCAAATTTTTACATACCGGTATTGTTAATTATTAGGCATTATTATTAAGAATATATTATTATCTAAATTCTACATTGTTTAAGTTACTATGACAACCTGTATAATAAATTTTCTCATTATTGTGTGAATGTGAGTGAAAATGAACAGACGTGTCTAACAAATTATATGGACCCAGTCATGGATCAGAATAATTTAAATATTGAAATGTGATATATATAAATGTGATATTATAAAAAACTACAAAATGCGGGGGGAAAAACTTAATATATTTACTTCTATTTCAAACAAGTTGTGAAACCATTTCCGGTTTTATTTAATCCACCAAAATATGCAAATAGTTATCACAAATTTAAAACTCAGCAAATTTCTTATTGGTACTTCTGATTGACCTCAACAGAAAGTGACACTTTAAATTCACCAAACAACAATTTCTCATTTGGAAAAATTTAAACCTCAAAATATCTCCTCATCCACTAACTTCGCCCAATGATCAGTACCTATACAGTGGAACTCGTTTATAACGTAACTGAAGGGACCCAACAATTTGTTACGTTATAACCAAGTAAATTAATACACAATTTGTATGAATGGGAATCAAACTTTTTTGACTGTATTTCAATTTTTCTTAAAGCGAGGAATCGAACCGTTACAGTCACTTCCAAACTACCGTATTCCAACAACCGAGAAATTTGACCCCAATGTTACACCACTAAAAAAATATATCTCACGTATCGCTTTATTTCTTTATTCGATTCAAAGAAAGGAAATAAAACTCGCAATTTTATTACAGTATTAAGCAAACAGTAATATTGTACCATTTAACATTTAGAAATGAACGTGACAGCGACTCCTGGTGTTGAATTCGAACGTCCGTTGCTAGTACCAAGCAAGTATAACTCGACTAATTACGTCAGTATTTAAGCTAAGATAATTTGAAGTAGAAAAAAACAAAACCTTGACCATTTATACATAACTTTAAATTGTTCAATTGCCCTATCAAGCCATAAGCATCAAATCATTAGCAGTTTGTGTAAGGACGTGAACGCTTAGATAAATTAGAAAATGATCAATTAGGCTTTTCTTTCTTTCTTTCTTTCTTTCTTTTATTCGTTCATTCATTTATTTGGTTATTTATTGTGGAATTAGAGACAGGAAACATGCAAATGAGGTTTGCTGGTGTTGGTGAGTGTTGATTTAGTGGTTAATTTGTGCTGTGTGGTATTGTTGCATGCAACAATACCACAGCACAAATTAACCAACATTGTAATGTTGGTGATGCGTGATTTAGGTGAATATAATGTTGTTTTTATGTTTTATGTACAATCTTGGACAAAAATAATTGTGCTCCTAGCACAATGGAAGCGACAATGTTTTTGACCGGGATTGTACATTGAAACAATGTTTTAGTGTCTCGGAGTGTTGAAAGTAAGTGTAACAATGTTTAATATACCTGGTACATTTCCATTTTTTTTCTATATTGAATGCATAATATTTTTCATGGCATTGTTGCAACGCATTTTCAAACATTTTTAATGTTTTTATATATATTGTTGAAAGAAATGTTAAAACAACATTTTAATAACATTTATTCAACACTTTTTCATTAAATCAACATCTACACCAATGTTGTGACAACATTAAAAGTATTTTATGCAAGCAAAAAACACAAAAACAAATACGAAAAAAATCAACTTCACAACATTAAATCAACATTACTGTACATATATCAACATTCAAAAATAAAAAAAAAGAAATATATAAAATTAAAATATCACCAAGATTCTTATTTAAAAAAAATATCACTAAAAACCACTAAAAAGCAAACTAAAAACCCCATAAACAACCAGAACCAGCAAGTGTCAACGCAATAATCAGAGCACAACACAAAACTGGCCTTCACTGCTCACTTCCCTTTCTCATCCCATTAACCACAAAACACCACAAAACCCGAGTTCCGCCCCGTTTACCATCGTCCATCACACGTGACTTTGACAAAAAAAAAACGTCACTACAACATATATCAGATGAGGGAAAGTAGTCATTCCAACTGCACAGTATGCACACAACAGGTGTTTATAATAATGATAACCTCGCATCCAAATGCTCTCGTTACAGTCCCCATGGGCGTCGTCGTCGTCTTCACGGGTCTTCTGCGCCTCCTTATCATCACTTTTCTATTCGTCATCAACACCACCAGCCTTTGCCGACTTCTCAAAGACTGGAAATTCGCCGGCGGCATCCATTTCGTACTCCACACTTACATTTTCACCTCCAATTTGTCGTATCTCGTCACCTGGATACCGTTCGTGTTCTACGGAATCCTCAATGGTTCGACCATTTTGATAAGTCACGAAAATTACTGTTTTCTGCAGAGTTTGGTGGCCGAGTCGCTAGGAGCGCTGCTTTTAGCAATGTTGATGGTTCATTCGGTGGAGAAAGTGAGGACTGAGACGTTCAAGTTGAGGATTTTGAAGAGTTGCAACTGTTTCGTTGCCATAGCAACCGTGTGGTTGTTGCCTAGCGTGTTGTGGGGAGTGTGGGAAGGGAGTGAAAATGACATTGTTTTGAAGTTTATTGACGATGTGAGAGTGGGAAGTGGGGAGAAAAGGGTTAATGAGACGTTTGTTTATAAGATTGGGTTTATGGTGTGCGAGATGGAGTTCGGGATTGAAGATGGAAGAAGGAATGTGATGAAAAATTTGTGGTTTGCATGGCCGATTGCGGTTGTTGTAGGACTTTGTTTGATCATGTCGTTCGTGTACAGATACAGGAATGGGAGAAGAGAAAGTGATGCGAGCAGCTGTTTGATTCAATTATCAGGTTGGTATAATTCTTTTTTTTTTTTTTTTTTTTTAATTAATTTATTTGTTTATTGGTGGGAATTTGAGAAACTAAGGAGTAAGTGATGGTTTCTTAATAGTAGAAATGAAAGTTTATGGAAAGAAATGCTCTTTTTTTTAAAAAACTTTTTAAATTAAAATATAGGAAATTTTCAAGTTGTTACGTATTAATTCCTCGTTTTTGCATTAAAAATGTATTTTGTGCAAATTGAACCTCATAATGAACCCGCTTATAATAAAAACCCACTTATAGCAGAAATAGAAAATTTCTGAAACCAAATGCCTTTTTTAATAATACAAACGTAATTTTGGTGGTTTTCATAACCGGAAGTTCGTTTGTAAAAACATTCAGGTGAAAATGATCATCACGAGACATAATAAACGTCTTATTAACTTTTACCGGAAAGAAATCAAAACAACCGTTACAACAAAAGATTTCGTTATAGCGGGGTTCGACTGTATTTTTGATTTGGAAATAAGTAGAAAATGAGAAAAAATAAACTACCGTAAATTTTTAAATTCCATTATTGCATAAATTATAAGTTTATATCGTATTTATTTATTTATGTATTTTTTTTGTAACGAAATGATAGAAATTACGACTTTTGTCATTTTCTATTTATATTGTCAAAAATCATCATTTTACAATAATTTTAACCGGAAACACGAAACAATGACAATTGAACTTTAAAAAGAAATATATTTATATTTTTTATGTAAATATATTATTTTATGAAAAGTTTGTATTTTTTACTTATTATTTTTATTTTATTACCAAAAAACTTAATTTAGCACGCTTTTAACTAGAAAAAATTGAATTAATAAATATTGAACTTTAGAAGTGTGAAAATAACATTTTTCAGTAAAAAAAAAAAATTGCAATTTTGCATTCATTTCTGAATTTTATTGCATTTCTACTTAAATAACCTGATATTTGAAAATTTGAACGTGATCAGTTCTCAATTTAAAGTAAAACTTAAAAATTCATGATTTATTTGAAAACTTTTACGAATTCCCTGATACAAATTCCAAATTTTATCAAAAATAAATATTTACACCAGGAAAGAAAATATAAAAATAATAATATCAATTTTGAAATAATTAAATTCAAGGACTTTTTATTCTTTTTTTTTGTCACTCTAAAGGACATTATCATTGCAAATGTCACATGTGACAATGCATTCAGCCATTGTTAATCATTTCCTGCAAAATGAATTTTATCCAATGAGAATATAAAACCAATCTAAATGCCACAATAATATTGTATCATAATTTACTTCCTGATTGTCACTATGGTTTCACTACAGATGATGTATGAGAGTTAATGTACATATATACTGTATATATACAGTATACCGTATCTTAATTGTTTGTTTTGCCCAACAAATAGTGATATTGTAATAAAATCACTCAATATATTTTATAATGATTGAAAAGTAATTTGTTTGTAAAAGTGAGGTGCCAGTTGCAGTTTGTTTGATTTTGGTGTTGCTTCATCAGCTTTTATTGAAATGTTTTTGATAAAAGCCAATAAAATGTCTCAGCGAGTCACAAAAGTAAAGCAAATGTAAATACGGAGGTGGAAGTGAAGTTTATCTGATTATTTTGTGCAGTAGATAGCCTTGTTAGATAATATGAGTATACTGTACATTCAACTCCCTCATATCTGGACATAGGGTGGGATTGGGAAAATTGGCCGGATTTGTGAGCTGGCCGGGTAAGAAAGAGTATTTAGTGTAGGGAGACATTGAAAGAAGCCGAGACTTTTGGCCGTATAGCAGTATGTCCGGATATGAAGGAGTTAACTTTATTTAAAAAATGTTTGGTCGTATTTTTAAGCTTTTGGGCATAAAAAATAATTTTTTTATTGCAATGAAAATGATTTTCATCTGGTATTTAATCGACTTTCATCAATATTCACTTATATTTAATCGATTTTATCAATATTGAAATCATATGTAAACGATTTTTATTGCTATTCATCGATATTTATTAGTTTATGAGTATCAACAAAAAATTGGATAAATATGGATGAGTATCGACAAAAATCAATTAAATATCATGACTATCGGTGAGAATCGAGTGTTTTTGTGTTTTTCATTAACGGTATTCAATTTAGTTCACATAATTCCATTCAACAAAACTTAATCTTATTTAACGTAATTCGTATTTTTTTTTCCAGAAAACGAAAAATGCGGCACAGGCTGTTGGAAGATGGTTGTGGTTGACCTTGTCCTCTACGCTAATTTGGCATGGCAAGCGGTCATCCGTCCTTTAATGTTGGCGGAAACCGTGAAACGCATGTCCAATGCGTCCATGCAATCGGCCAGCTTCCTGGACGTCGGCAGTCATCTCATTCTTACCATTTGTGCAGTTTTTGCACCTTTGACTTGCAGCGAAAATTGGATTTCTTTGCGAAATGCCCCAGTTTCGGTTTCCATTATCGGAAATCGAAACTTCCGGGAAAGTTCAAAACAAGTTGATTGTAAAATTTAGGTGCTGTGCTATTTTTATGCATCAATTGTAACTGTTTTTTAAGTATAAAGTTTATCTAGAAATATCATTTATTGTTTTTTTATTTTTTATAAAAGGTAGACTACTTGTGTTTTTAATTTTGCCGCGTGATGGCGCTAGTCAGCATTTATGTTGCATTACATATAAAATTATATTTTTTTTAATGTTAATGCAAAATGTGTACGGTAATAAAATAAAAATTAAAAAGTAAAAATAATTTTTTTTAATGTTTATTTTAATTGTTATTTACAATTTTCCATGTGCTATGATACTGCAAAACATTTTTTCGTTAATGAACATCATTTTCGGAAAAAAAAGCACAAATAAAAATGTTAATAAAAATCCAGTTTAAAATTGAAGTTTGGACTATTTTTAGCATTCGCTGTTTTCACTTTCTCTCACTCAAAAATGAGAAACCTTTATATATATATATATATATATATATATATATATACGGTACTGTATAAAATAAAAAAGAAATTCTGGTAAAAAAGACTGTAAAACAGACTTGATAAATCCACGATCCAGTGTCTGGTACGTAATCTATAAATTGTCGCCTTCTATCATTTTCGGTTCGTTGTCGATTTCAGCACTATTGTCGTCGGCAGAGATGTCTTGAGACACATTTTTTTTTTTTCACTTTCGTCATTGTCGTTATTCGGCTTAGGGCTTTTCATGTTCAAAGCTGAGACTGTATCATCTCATCTTGATTTGAGTAATATTATTGAATTCCAGTACTTAATCTGCACTTCCGTTGACGATACTTTCGGCATGCTCCACGGAAGTGATAACTTTCGGATTCAAATTCAACTCTTTAAAGCTTTTCCTAAGCACGTGACCGTCAAAAAGTGCCGCTTTTTCGTTATCTGTCACTTGTAACGATTGAGGTTTCATTTTAAGCGAAGGCCGAGGAGATATTTTATAAGTATTTGACTGTGTGGAATTCGTTAGTTTCAACACTTCTTCTCGTTTACTCAGATCTTGCATGTTACGAAACAAACATGGCCACAAGAGAATTTCTGCCAAGCCCTGCAAATTCCTGGCAAGCCCTGCAAATTTCTACCAAACCCTGCGAATACCCTGCGAATTTTTACCAAGCCCTGCGAATACCCTGCGAATTTCTACTAAGCCCTGCGAATTCCCTGCGAATTTTAGCGAAGTTCTTCAAGCCCTGCGAAATCCCTGCGAATTTCTGCGAATTTCTGCCAAGCCCTGCGAATACCCTGCGAATTTCTACTAAGCCCTGCGAATTCCCTGCGAATTTTAGCGAAGTTCTTTTAAGCTCTGCGAATTCCCTGCTAATTTCTGCGAATTTTTACCAAGCCCTGCGAATTTTTACCAAGCACTGCAAATACCCTGCGAATTTCTACTAAGCCCTGTGAATTCCCTGCGAATTTTAGCGAAGTTCTTTCAAGCCCTGCGAATTTCTACCAAGCCCTGCGAATACCCTGCGAATTTCTACTAAGCCCTGCGAATTCCTTGCGAATTTTAGCGAAGTTTTTTCAAGCCCTGCGAATTCCCTGCGAATTTTAGCGAAATTCTTTCAAGTCCTGCAAATTTTTTTCGAATTTCTGCCAAGCCCTGCGAATTCTCTGCGAATTGTAGAATCTGTAGAATGAAACAAAGTACACAGTAGAACCCGCGAGTAACGCACTCGTTTATAACGTAAAAATTACGTTATAAATGTTTACTCGGGTATAGCGCGAAATTGGTTATAACGTCACTTTTTAGAGAAACGTTATAAGCGGATTCCACTGTACCGGAATGAAAACAATAATAAATTACATAATAACTTTCTTAGAAGTATTTATTCAAAGATGTTACGTTTTAACATATATAAGCAAAGCAAGGTCCTATTGATTTCAAGTTTATGCTATTATAGTTAAGTGACTGATATCACAACTCAACATTTTTGCATGTTAAAGTTAAATATAAGAGCTTTGATGCGATTCAAAACGTTGCCAGAAACAATTACGGTATTGGGATGTAAAGCGTCACTTTCGTACATAGGAATGCCACGAAAGTGCAAAGGTTGCGGAAGTTCGGATCACTTTACGTACGAATGTTCGGAAGCTAAATGTTTTAGTTGCGGCAAAACCGGACATCTTAGTGTGCAATGTATACAGAACCGTGCACGTATTGCAAGTCGACCGAACATAAGTCAACGAATTGTAATATGTGAAAAATTGGAACCGGAACTATGAATCATAAACGAAATCCCAAAAATTCGTGTAATAGACCGATGATCGAGCGATCTGTGCCGATTATTTCATTACCCGAATTTGACAAGACATTAATGCCCCAACCACCCTGCGATCAAAGCAACCGGAAACGAGTTCAGTTTAACCCTTTGCGCTCTGAAAAAAAAATAGTGCGTAAAGCCCTAAGCGTGTGGACAAATGTCCACACATTTAGACAATAGATTTCACTGAACTACCCACGACAATAGACTCTGCCCCTTTATATATTTCCTCCTTTTTAGGGGTTCAGCAGTAAAGTGTCTCAGATCTTACTGCTGGAGATGCAAGGGGCAGCAAACTTTAATTGATG
>JAQFZP010003318.1:0-10598 GCA_034695745.1 Geophilus truncorum | reverse complement strand
TTTGGTACAATTTGTGCAAAGTTTGTCTCATTAAAATCTCAAGTTTTTCGGAGTTGTTCCGGATCCAATTACAAATTAAATTTTTCATTTCATTATTATTGTTAGTTTATTTACTTCTGGTATTACACAGATAAATTACAAAACTGAGTACATTGTATGACACAATAAATCGACTATATACAACAACTGCCTAATAACAAACTCCAGCAACACGACGATCCCCACGTACAGTCCCAGTGATCGTGACAGTAATGGCACGTTTCCGATCGCCACCAGAAAAAACATAAACCGGGTCGCCTTTGCAATGCTGAGAAACATAAAATAAACACTTGCAAACATAAAAGGAAAAAAAAATTCTACAATAACTTAATTACCGTACCGGTGTAATGATAATTTTGAGGTGAAAAATCTTGTTTCGGCAACGAAATCCACATCCGACTTTCGAAACTCGAATCGAATGAAGCATTAGTTTTCGTTAAATATATGAAGCAAAAGAAGCCATAAAGTAAGACCACAGGTGCTTCCATCCTCGTGTGACGACAGGTAGAGCAAACAATTAGCAACACTCGGTCACCGTTGGTGACTCACCGACCTCTTACTGAGTGACCCGGTGTCATCGTTACGCAACTACCGTATTTTAACTCTTTCAATTCACATTCAAATTCCTAATGAGAGCTAAATCTGAATTGAATAAATTCACTAAAATAGAATTTCTTCTTCTTTGAAAAAATGTAAACACATCATTCATCCGTGTAATCGAGTGTAATGAAACACGACAAATAAACTCTTTCGTTTAATGCTCGAATTTACGCGTTGTTTAGCTGAAGCGTGACAATATTGTGCCATTTCTGTGTCAAACACACAAGACGTGTAATTAAAAGTTTCCTCTATGGTCAGATTTATTATTCGAAGTCATTCTTCACGAGATATCCGTGTGCTGAGAAGAGAATTAAAACAAATTGCCATCAATTGTATAAAATGTCATACAAAATTTAATCTTAAGATTATACACGTATAAAATTAGTTGTAGTTGTATTAATTTCAAATTGTATGTAAATTGTTTTTCTTTTCTCCCTAAAAACTTATTCCATGTTTGTGATTTGGTAGGTCATTAGCAAAACACTGGGACCGTATCCGGAAAAACTTTACGGGTAGGTGCAGTGCAGGTAAAAATTGTAAACCCGAGGCTGTTGCTACAGATTTTCACAGAAAACCGTGATTTTCTTCGGTTTTCTGTAGAAATAACCTCCGCGAAAATGTTAAAAACTACATAAACTTTGAAAATAACTTTATCCACAATTTAGCAGGAAATTATCAATTTTGATTCCTAGTCTTGCTGATGCCTTTACACAACATACTGGCTCAAGTATTATTGCATCAAGGGTGCCATATTTCTGTGATTATAACCGCATTGCTTGAATACAATAAGATAAATTTAAATTAGTTTATTCTAATGACACGAATATGATAAATTCTCATATTACAGTTACATTATTCTCTGCTCTGTTCATTGTTATTTGAGATTAGTTTACTTCTGATATATATATATATATAATTTAAAACCACTCTCTATTCATAACAATTGTCATTTAATCACTGAAATATGGTACGGTACGCTTTAAATGCACAATTTAATGTATAAAAAGTGTAAAATAACTGCACTAAACGTAACAACAAATATAAAAACATAACAAGACACAAAATATTAGGGTACCGGTATATTTAGTTAGAGTACCTACTGAATTTCTTTATAGTACAATCGAGTACTTGGTGTGCTTTAACTATGTGAGAAATACGAATAATAGTTACCATTTGGCATTTTATCGCATGGAATTTTGAAGTTCTGATGTTTCGGCCACTGGGTGAGAACTTCAAAAATTGCGTGTGGTAAAACGTCTTGGTGGAAAACCGTAACTATTACCGTATTTGTATTTCTTACAAAGAAAAAACAAGTCCAAAGTGTAACCGGATTAAGTCCCACAAACACTCACGTTTAACGTGAAAATTTTAATTTTCTCAGCGAAAATTTATTGAATTTTGTTTAATCTTTTCCTAACAATAAAAAAAGTAATTGTTAAATGTTAAAATACATCTACCTATTCACTGGAGAGTGGTACAAAAAATATGATCAATGAGCGAAATAACAAACTCGCAAACTTTACTTCAAAATTTGTAAGTTGGTTGATTTGCAGTTTGACCCCAAGCCTCCCAGGTTTGCCCTGCCTATTAATTTTCAACCTTACAAAATTATAATAATCACGTTCCAACGTTAAAAAGGATACCGTAAGTAACTTTCGAAGCAGAAGCCAACTTCTTCATTTCTCGTACAAATGTGGTGCAATTTATAGTTTCAGTACCATAAGAAATTGCATTGAAAATAACACTAACAGTATATTATTAAACGCCTAAGGTCACCTGAGAACAGGTGTACCTTCTAAAGAATCAGAATAATCACTGCTGGTGGACGAATCTATTTCTTCATCTAAATTGATGCTCGATTCCAAAGTCGATATAAAATTTGCTGCAGCAAAATCAGTGTCCGTAAAGTTCACGTTTGAACACTTTATTCTGTCGTAATCAATTATAAGCTGTTCCTCTCCTTCGGTGACATTTAACCACTGCCCAATAGTCACTTGTTTCACATCGTTTGATCCGACTTGGCATTCTTGCGGCTGCTGCATCGCTCTGTTCACAGATAGAATAGTCCTCAGAGACTTTAAACCGGAAGCACATTTGCTCAGTAGCTTATTATTCGTGGATTCGCTGTCTCCGCTGTGGTAACCGGAATCTTCCGTCTGGTCCGCTTCGATTCCATTTGAAGTTTTACGTTTTACATTAAGTAACTGCGAGGGTAAAGAAACACTTTGAACATTGTTATTTCGTTTTTCGCCAAATAAGTAAGTGGCCACCGGACGAGTTTCGGATGGATTAGGCACGTCGTACACCGAGTGAGAGTCACAAGCGTTCTCGATGTGCTTTAAAATCATTGCTCGAGAACATCGCGTTGCACTTGCTGGTCGCTTATTTGTCGTGGAATCTGCACTGTCGTCGAGTTCTGAATTTGCTTCGTCTTCGTTCATCCATTCGTCGTAATCAGGTTCGTCGAAAGATGATTTATCCGCCGTTTGCATTTGTTCGCGACGCTTTTTTTGCATTTTCTTCACCATTTCCTGTCGGAAACTTTCAAAATCATAAAGTCCGTCGTAGCTGTCCGTTAATAATTTGTCTTCGGGTATCCGTGCGAGAAATGTAAAACGATCGTCGCTATCGGCTAACCCAAATTCTATGCTGTCACCATTTAGAATGTCATTGGCCTGTAGTTCAAACGCTTCATTAACATGACCGTCATTCAAGTTATCGTCACCGAGCACCTTCAAAGACAAATTGTAGTCATGTTAATTTATAAATTTAATTAATAAGTGTCTTGGTTTATGATTTTTTGGAAAATTGTTTTTTTTGTTTTTTTTTTCTTTCTTTCTTTTTCTTTTCGATACCGGTACAAAAACGATTTTCAAAAACTTTAAAAATAAAGATATTGAACCCAGCTAAAAGATGCGTTCAATATCTTGATTTTTGACGAAAATAGACACAAACAATAACCGGAAAATTTTAATGTTAAAAATAAAATAAAATAAAATAAAAAATTGCACATTATTTGCATCAAAATCATTTCATTATAAATAATAAAAAATTATAATATAGTTTAAAATTTCAAAGTTCAAAATGTACTGTCGTGCCTAATTAAAAAAAAAAAAAACCCAAGCAATTTTTTTCCTCAAATTCCAGGAATTTTTAAGATTATACTGTAAAAATATAAACTGTTTCCTTGAGTTACGGTATGCAAGAAAGGGGACGGTTGAAGGAAACTGAATATTTAAAGTAGTCACTTTTTAGAATTTTTAACCTGGGATAAGTGATGTATTTTCAAGAGTTCAGATTAACCACAACACACTACAGTCGACCTTAGTTTACCTGTGATTCCTCGGATATAGCACCAAGTGATGGTAAAAATTTCCCATTTCGTATGCGATTTTTGGCCACGCTGATCATTTCCCTAACTCTGGTCAAAAACTCCAAAGCAGCAGGAGGAGGTGAATCCAGCAGATCGGGATCCAAAAGTGACGGATCGAAAAGAAGTCTTCGTTTGAGCTGTATAATATCTATTTTACTACTATCTACATTGTTGTTTTCGACTTTCGCGTCTAATTGAAGACCCGTTTGAGGAACACATTCGACACGAACCGACTGCACTGAATCACCTGCATTAGCCTCGTTCGACGTTATCAAATTTTCCTTGGCAGAATTCACGGCTTCAACCTATTTGAATGCCAGTGAGTTTATTTCAACTTAAAATAAAACAATAAAATTGAAAAAAATGCAGATAACATACCCAATGAGAAGCAGGTTTTTGAGTTTCGTCATTAGACTCCATCACAAACTCATACTGAGAAGATTTAAACGCTTCGTTATCATCACCTTCTTCTCGTGGAACTTGAGAGCTTTTTCGACTCAGTCGGTTGCGTCTCTGACGCCGGACTAGCAAATAAATAAGCATGGCCCCTACGTAAGTTACTCCTAACAAACCAGCACAAAGTCCAATTATTACGTAGTCGTTAGTTCGAGATGCAGGATTTGAAATTTCTATTTATATTTTAAAAAAAAAATTAAACAACAACATTGGAATATTTTGGGTAATTATTACCTGAGTTTGTGAACGTTTCTAATCGAAAAATAATGCAATATTTGCTTTGCACGTTTGCAGGTACAACAGGTGTAGTTTGAGCGTCCCGCTCGCAGGATACGTCTACCATGGCTAAACCCGCACTCAGTCGTTTTCGAATGGCCATATCACCTGAGAACTAAAATTAAATGTTTTCAATTGCAAGGCCGTCGAATTTTGACAATCGCGTTACTTGTAGGAACAGCTTGCCCGATTCACCGACGGCTTTAAAGGTGGGCGAGTCTTGAGCATTGAGTTGTTCCACTTGTTCCCATCCATTTTCGCCCAACACTTTGAGATATGTGAGAACACACAAATTGGAGCCCACGGCTGCGAAACTCGGATCTGCCAGTTTGATTTATTAAGGTCAAAGTTGTTAAGCATGCGCTTAAATTGAAATAAAGGGTCACTGACCTGTGAGAGAAATTTCCGCTGTCGGGTACAGCAAAGCATCTTTCTCTGGTAACGAAACGAGTGGAACGCTCTCGGTAAAAGCGGGACTCACGAACACAGCCATGTGCTCACCACATTCTGAACACGATTTTAATTAAAGTGAAATCTATGTTTTTTAATCACAAATCTAAAAACTGAATACCGTACCTGAGATCGTCCCGACACATTTCCCAGAATCCTGTCTGAACACGGGCGATGCAGGTAAACACTGACATTGACACTTGGCCCACGGAATTGGAGTTGCTTGGTTACCGTTTCCATGACAGAAATCCCTACGGCACGTTCCTTCTACCAAAGTGTAGATATCGCCTTGATAATGTCGCGTGATGTTGTACCTTTCACCCAGCCCATCACAAATGAATGAAACCAAAGACGACATCAACAACAACAACATCCGCCACCATTTTGTTGTCATGCTTATGACACCTGTTTGCAGTGTAAATAAAAAGTGTTTAATATAATAATAAAATCGACGATGCACGACTGAACTAAATATTCTTACCACACGATTAATTCCCGTTTTACGTAGGATCATTTCAGCACTGATGTCCTTGATATTAAAAGAAAAAAAAAGTAATTAGGATACACAAGTACCGTGCCCTCACCTGGAATGCATCTAACCTGGACTTAAGAGTCACCATGATAATACGGCAATAATTTTTTTTTTTTTTTTTAAATACAGTAGTAATAATAGCATCACAAGCAAAAATGCAGTGAGGAAAAAACGAAATGAAACAGTCGAAAAATTAGGTCAAGTGTGTTTAGCATGCAAATGAGGACGTTAGTTTGCTTAGGTATTAATGAATTGCTCGAAAGACGTAAAATTGCAAAGGTATGTTGTATATCGCAGCGGGAAATTCGAGGAATTTTTTTTCTCTTGGGAAAGGTCAAATGGCAAACGACCTTACCTTCACTAACCATTTAGCTGTAGTAAAGTAAAGGATTGAAGTGAATCGAGTGCAGTCAACAAACTCGAAGAGAAATAAATGACCTCCATCATAAATGATGACTGACCTTCAACGGGGCATTAGGACAGAAATGTAAAAACAGATGTACTGCACCATGACTAGCTCTGAAGAAGGTAAAAAGCCTTCACGAATAAGGGTTGACTTCCTCCGCTGCTACCTCAACCGGAGTAATTACCCCCTCCTCCTCCTCACAAGATAGCATACGTTGAATATAAACTACAAATGCGTAAAACAAAAAAAAAGAAAAATCCTTAAGACAAAGAAATCATTCAAATAAAATTACGCTAAATAAATTATAAAATGTACATCCCAATAAAAAAATTATCCGCTACTAACAAGTTCCGGGTTTTGTAAATTATTATTTGTTTACAAACTTATTTGAAATTCAAGGTTTCGGTAAGCATGTATGGAAATGTAAACTCGTCGTGTAATGACATCACATCAAAAAAAGTTACGCACATGGATAGAATTAATTGAAAGGTGTTATTAGGAAAAAGAAAATTTGAAGAATGCGCCTAAACTCACCTGTTGATTGATTGAGTGCGAATTAACGTAATTTTCCAGAGCGCAAATCGCCACGTTTGTCATCAAATATTCGACTCGACCTGTTCATTTTGTCTCGTTAATTCTGGCATACACGAGAAGTCGAGAACACCAAAGCCAGTCAACACCACACTAAAAGAACAGAACAATTGCACGGACGAGACGAACCAGGTGAAGCGCATCAGGTAAAAGACGAGTCCAACTCGGATCGGCTGCGCGGGGTGTACATTTTTTCGACTCCTCCCCCCGAGGGGAAATGGTTTGCAAACTCGAAGGCACGCATCAAACAGAGCACAAATCAGATCAGATTGGTTGAAAATTGTAAACACAATACAAAAATGTAATTTTCTTAAAAATAACTGATATAAATCAAATATTTTTTTTAAATAAAAAATAGTTTATTAAAAATGAGTACACTGGTTCAGTGAGAGTCCAAAACCCAAAGTAAATTAACACCTGACAGCCCCAAGTTGACTCGTCTGGAAACATAAATACAATTAAAAAAAGAAAAAATATAGAATGGAATGTAAATCCTCACCCAAGCATTCCTTTTTCTTTGATTTTAATGTGAAAGAGGAATAAAAGAATGGTGTGGAATAAATTATTACGGCCCTGAAAAGACAAATTATCTCTATTTACCTCGGATAATTACACCACTTAAAATCGAAGTCAATACGCACCTTAGCTACTTCCCACATTTCTTCTCCTACAACTAACCTGAAGTGAGGAGGAACGAGCCTTGTTTGGTAGATGTAAAGACAATATACATTTACAACTAGAATAAATAAAATAAAATAAAATACCGAATTAAATGTCACATTTACCATGTTTACATGGACGAAATAATCAAAATTCTGTGGTTTCGAAGTCAGAAAATTCGACACGTAAACACTTCAGATTTAAAAAATCTGCTCAAAATAGGTGAATTATTTTAAACGAGAATCTGAATCTTTTAAATTTTATGCCAAAACAATTGAAAAATATCGAAATAAACATTTTAACTTTTCAAAATATAAATAGTAAGGAACTGACTTAATTTACAACAATTCATCGTGTACAACTTGAAACTCGTCTCGCCACTACTTACAGCGGCAGCAATTGCGCAGATCGTGTGACAATTAACAAATGTTGATATTTAAACAAATACCACTATCGAATTTCTTAAATGCGAAATTCAGAAACTCCGGACTATTTATACTAATTAATACCGTACCTGGTTTGTCGGGGGTGCAAACAAAGCATTGGCTAGTGAACGTTTTACCATCTGGATAACTGGGATTAGGAGGAAGGCGCGAATCCAAGTACGTGCAAAGCATGTGGATTACAATCTGAACAACAAGTCATTAATGCAACGAAACTTGAAAAACACACAAATATGAATGCTTACTGTTGAGTCTGTCGGCAAATGATCAGCCCATTGCTGACCTCTAAATTGACCGCCTCCGTTCCAAACAAATTCGCTCATGCAACCACCGTGGGCTAATTCTGTAGAAAAAAAAAAAAAAATTGAATTTAATATTTCACTATTTTGTGTATGTTTTTCATCTTTTCACTTGCCTTTGATTCTTCCAACGAGATATTCTTGATTTGTGCTGAGTTCCAGATATGGTAATAATACAGTCAATGACGGTACTAATTGACTTTTGGACAAAAGTACTTGTTTTAACGTTGCCAAACTAACCTCTGAAACAAGAATTATTTCGAAATAAGTTGAAATATTAATCTAATAATTTGAAAAAAATACCTCCTATTTTCAAGTCAGTCGAGCCCATTCGTTGTAACGTTTCGTTTATAATGTCTATTTCAGTAACCAGTCTGTCCAATATCGTTTGCGATATCCACTACAATTAAAATTGTAACAATATATTTTTACTCGATTGATACTCCAATTTAAATGAAATTCAACAACCTGTCGCAAATTTTTGGTCCATAAGATGAGATCTCGTTGCGTGATTCCAAAACGGAACCAAATGTCTTCATCGCGTTTGCGGTTCCGGAAATTGGGATTGAAATCGGCATTAACCACCGACGTCTGAGGCATGTGAGTTGCTAATTGATACGAGTATCTGCGCATTGGTGGCGAATAATTAAACACACTGTTGCCCAAATTCCAGTAAGAGATAACCATTGATTTTGGAGAGTCGTACGTTTCTAAACAAAATATTAAAAAAAAATAAAGAAAAAAAAAGTAATTTAGAAAAAAAAAAGTACTTATACAAGTATATCTTTATATAAGCGTATCTAACCTAAAAAAAAGCTTTTCTCCAATTTTTTGTCTTCTTCATTAAGATATTTAATTAATGATGCTTCGTCACTAATGCTGTTTGCTTCATAATCGGTTTGAGATGAATTAGGGGATCTGCTGAAGTCCAAGTAATCAGCATATTCATATTGAGAATTCAGACTTCTATGTTGGTATTGTAAAGGTGCCTAAAACAAACAATTTATTTATCACTGCATAAGTTTAGTGTCGTAAAAATTATTACTTGAAGTATCTTTGATTCCATTTGTCTGCGGCTTGTGACACAAGATTCCATCTTTGGCAATCTGAAAGTTAAAAAAAATTAAAATTTTTACTGTTAGTTTCTGAATACGTACAAGTTATTACCAGAAATGAAAGTTGGAAAATAATTGAATTCAAATATAGTCAACATCGATATAACGAATTTCAAGGTCACAAGGGGTCGAAGTCGTTATAGCGAATTTTTTTTACATTGGTTAGATAGCAATCCAACCAAATGCACGTGCATTTTTTCGTTATAACGAATTTTTATCATTGATACCAACAAAAAAAACTTCGTTATAACGTAACTCGTTACATCGAGGTTTGACTATACTCAAATTTTTAAAAATTTGAATAAAATTCCAATTTATAAATACCGATACAAATACTTAAAAATTTGAATACAATTCCAATACCTAATTTTTTAATAAACAGGTAATATTACGTGTGAAAAATACGTTTTACCCATAAATAGTATTTGAATTTATTATGGAAATGTTCGAATAGCAAATTCCAATTCTTTTAAAAATTTGTATTCTGATTTGAATTCCAATTTTTACACTTTCCAAAATTTAAATACCAATACCAATTACAATTTTAGTACTAAAGAAAATTCAAATATAATTTCAATTTCCATCTCTGATTATAATCACTAAAATACCTTTTAGAATCCGATGACAATATAAATGGCGCAGCCGATAGCGAAGATATCAAGGAACTTGTCATAAAATTCGGTGGTCCTCCGCCTAGTAATTTTGGAGGTTCTAAAGATGAAGCCATTACAAATCCCGAGCCGATTTGATTAACAGCCAGCAATTGCTTTTGTCGCGAAGTTAGAATCACGTTTTCGTAGAGACAACTCAATTTCAAATAAAACAGTAACTCTGCAAACACGTTTGCAACCAATATACACATTATAACAATCTCTGAAATTGGTTAATAAAATGCATTTTTAACAATTTTTAATTAGATAGATTTCGATTGTCAAAAGAATTATTACCCAAATTCTGGGCCCATTCTATCGGCACGTCAACCACGTCAATAGCGTCGACCAAAATACGTGACAAATATTCCAGATTTCTACAAGAAGAAAAAAAAATTGGATTCATGCCGACAAATAAAATAAAATAATAATACAGCTACTTACAGGTCGTAATACAACAAGATTAAGCATAAAAGGTTTATAAACACGCATTTCACTGATACTTTTCGTCTGCACAATTCCTGTTTGCGCCTTATTGTTCGTTGTAACACTGAATTTCGGTTCAGCATTTTAAAGAAACCAATTTCAATCTTCTTATTCTAAAAAAATAAACATTATCAAATGTATGGTAAACCATACAAATGTTCGAATTACTTACAGTCTCTAACTCCTTTAGGCTTCTAGCACGCGGACATGAAAGGAAAGGCG
>JAQFZP010003317.1:0-10600 GCA_034695745.1 Geophilus truncorum | reverse complement strand
CCAATATTCGTAGTTCATTTTTATATCACTAGGTGGCCCTAATCTACGGAAGCGGAGAAGTCGCATTAACCATAAACACAGCAGAGATACAGATAGTCGCCATTGCTTGTATAACTGGGCGATTTCCGTACATCTTTGTCGGTATGTTTTGCTGTTAAATAATTGGCATTGTTTACTAATGTGTGCTTAGGCTTAATTTACAAATCATGCTTAGCTTGACCGATTGATATTGAGATGCAAAATGGCTCCAACAATTCAGTCAGGACATATGTCACAAAGGGAAAGACAGAGAGCAATCGACAGAAAGTAAGACATTCAAATCCACACATCAATTTATACAACAAAATTAATGATTTTTAAAATTTTATAGATCCGAATTAGTCTGCAGAATTAAATATTGCAATACACTACCAGATATCCCGTTTGATCCGAAGTTTATTACCTATCCTTTTGAATCCAACAGGTATTACATGAAATGTAAAGCAACAATTTCGTTTCATGTATCATCGAATGTCTGTTTTTAGATTTGTTCAATACAATCCCACGTCATTAGAGAGAAATTACAAACATGAGTTGTTAACAGAACACGATTTGGGAGTAACAATTGATTTAATTAACCCTGAAACTTACGCTGTAGATTCAAAAGGTATGTTTAGAATCAATACAAATGATAAACATACTAAAAAAACAAAAAAATAATGTGCAATTTTCAGCTGTACTTGATGGAGCTGATGAAAGATTGTTGGAAGAGGATATTGTGGCACCTCAAGATTCAAAACGATCTCAGCATCATGCTAAAAGAGTATCGTGGTTAAGGAGAACTGAATACATATCAACTGAATTCACACGGTTTCAGCCATCATCAGACAAAACAGAAACAAAGTATAAAGAGTGTAATAGTTATTTTAATTATTCATTTAAATTTTTTTTTATTTTTTCTATAAAACAGAGTTGGTTACAATGTCAAGAAATTCTTTAAAGAACAAGATTTGTACATGGACAGAGACAGCCAAATCAAGGCTATTAACAAAACATTTGAGGATACTAAAGAAATTGTAAATTTTTATTTTATAAAATCAAGATACTATTAACATTAAATTTAATTTTCAGGTGGAAAAACATTACAGTAAACCCGGTGTTACTCCAGTCGAAGTTTTGCCAGTTTATCCTGATTTTGACGTAAAATAATTTAATTTTAATAACAATATAAGTTTTATTTATATATTTATATTTATATTTTTGTAGATATGGAGATATCCTTGTGCTCAAGTAATTTTCGACAGTGACCCAGCACCAGCAAATCGAGCGCTGACTGTTCAAATTGAAGAAATGTCGCAAGCTATGATTCGTGGTGTGATGGATGAGAGTGGAGAGCAATTCGTTGCATACTTTTTACCGACCGAAGAAACAACATTGAAAAGAAAACGTGACGTTGAAGATAAGGTTGAATATCGAGACGAGGAAGAGTAAGAACGAACTAAGTCGATTTATATTTTAAAATAAATTAACACGTTTTGTTTTTATTATTAGATACGACTACAAAATGGCGCGTGAATATAACTGGAATGTCAAGAACAAGGCGTCAAAGGGTTACGAAGAAAATTATTTCTTCGTTTTTCGAGAGAATGGTGTTTATTATAATGAACTTGAGACTAAGTAAATAATTTATTTATTTCAATTTTTTTTTATTAATAATTAATTAATTTTTTTTTTAATTAAGAGTGCGGTTAAGTAAACGAAGAGTTAAAGCTGGGGTTCAACCCAACAATTCTAGACTGATTGTGCAGCATCGGCCATTAAATGCCCAGGAATTTAAATTGCAAGAGGTACGACTGATGCAATTAGAGCCGCCACAAGAAGAGGAAGAGGAAATGGAAGTTGAAGACAAAAGCGCCAAAGGTAAATATAGCGCATATTTTATTTTTAAAAAATATTACTAAATTTTTTTGGTTTTTTAGCAGCTAAAGAAAAAGCCGGCAGTAACAGCGAGGCAGAAGAAGAAGATAAAGCTGAAAGTGGCAGTGAAAAGGCGGATGAGAGCGATAACGAGCATGAAACTCAAAACGCCGAAAATGAAAACGAGGAGGAAAAAGAAACTGAAAAAGAAACTGAAAAAGAGGACCACGAACACGAGGACGAAGAAAAAGAGGAAGAGGATGAAGGCAAACAGAAATCAACAGAAAATGCTAGTAAAAGCGGAAGTGGAAGCAGCAGCAGTGAAAGTGAGAGCGAAGAGTCTGCCAGTGGCAGTGGCAGCGAAAGTGAGGAAGATGAGGTCAAGAAGAAGAGGGACGAGGAAGAAATTTTTGGAAGTGATAGTGATTAAGTTGCATTGAAATAAAATTTTGTGTATTTTTATCATTAAAAAATGTCGCATTCATTACACAAGACTCGAAAACATTAATTTCACTCTTATTTCCCATCAAACTTAAAACGAGGTCGATTTGGTACAACTTTTCGCCACTAGATGGCACCACTTTCTTACAATTAAATCGACCCTTTAGTAGAGAAGCGGCGGTTCCACGATTTAGGGTTCATCACATGTTTATAAAATCATTTTCTTACAATTAGGTAAGTTATTTAGCTTTATAATTTAAAGTATCAACATTAGTTTTAATGCTTATATATAATGTTTTCTCTTTAAAAGCCATCATGGAGTTAAATTTCACCAATTTATCAGAAACGTTCGAAAAGGCCCAACATCTCCTTGAAGAGGAGAGCAAAAAAGACCCTGAAACCGAACCCTACAAATCAAAATACGCAGCTAGAGAATTATTTCTATCTTTAAAATCAACCTTAAAAAAATACCAAGATCAGCAATCAAATGACGAAACCCCGAAAAAATTCAAATTTATGATGGCCGTTTTGGAATACTTTATCGGTATCATTTGCGTGGACACAGCCGAGATGGCCACGGGCGAGGAGCATTTGGGAAAATGTTTAGAAATCCTAAAAGGTTCAGAACTAGATCCAGAAAGCATCATAACAGTTTTGAACGCGCTCAATCAACTGGGACTGATGTGGTCCACTCGAATGGAGCCGAGAAAATCTCAAGAACTGCTGATTCAAGCTGAAAATTTATACACAGAATACATGACGAATGGTGGACAAAACCCATTCGCATTTGGGGATTTATTTTCCGATCACGTGAGCGAGGAAAAACTTCAATCAAATGCTCAAATGCTGGAGAACGTGATGACCCACACGCATTACTACTTAGCCCAGGTTTATAATGCTTTAGACGACACAGCAAAAGCAGCCGCTTACTGTCACTCGACACTGAAACGAGAATTGGAGAGCAAAGAGTACGATCCTCTGGACTGGGCCATCAACGCGGCGAATTTATCCCGATTTTTCATCACAGACAACAAATTCAAATGTGCCCGACACCACTTGGCGTGTTCCATGTTCGTTCTAGATCAATTCGAGACTGGATTTTTGTCAACCGAAAACACAGGAGTGGATTTCGAAGCAAAGCGAGAAATGCTGAAGCTTAAAAAGGCTGACATTGCACGATGCTGGCTCAACTACGCGCAGTCGCTGCTTTTGACGTCAAAGGAAAAAGCTTCGGCTGACGAGGAGAACAACGAAAACCCCAAAGACACTTCGAACGAGCAGGAAAACGACAGAAGCGACCCGCAATGTTTGATGAAGTCCTTAGAGCTGATGGCGTTGGAGGAGAAGATGAAATTCAAATCGTTAGAAGTGACGGCTTTGGAGGATCAAGTTCCATCAGATATAGTCCAGAACTTTACAGAAGCACGAAAGGTTTATCTGAACGCCCAGGACTGGTTGGGTGTGGCGAAAGAGTATTATACTTTGGACGATCACGCTTCTGACTACATCCAGCTCGTGCAAGATCACAGCACTTTGTATAAACTGCTCGCATTCTTCGAGCCGAATTCCGACCGGCAGTGCAAGATGCACAAACGTCGCGTCGATATGTTAGAGGGAGTCTTGAAGGAGCTGAATCCTCAATATTACTTAGACAAATGTCGACAACTGCAGTTCGAATTGGGGGAAATCTACTGCCATTTGCTGGACACGAAGACGAGCATGTTGAGGGACTGCGAGATGGACGTGACGTCACACGCGGTGCAGAAGATCAATCATTTGGCGAAGCTGAGCATTCAGCAATTTTCCACTTTCCACGACACGTTTCTAGATTCCAGTGGCGAAATGCCGAGTCAATACCCGGAGGAAAACGAGAGACCGATTCTGTTGTCGCATTTCTTTATGGGTAGATTGTATTCCAAGATCAAGGTGCGGGATCCCAAGAAGGAGTTGGAGTATTTGAAGTTGTCGCAGCATCATTTCCAGCGCATTGTACGATACTGTGAAGAGAACGAAGCAGCCATCAGTGTCGTGTCGGAGGAATTGGACGTTTGTAAAGAGATGGTCAAATTGTTGCCTCTTAAAATGGAGAAAGTGTTGAGCACAATGTAAATGCAATATTGTGAATTTACAAATTTATATGTGTATAAAGAAATAAATGCTTTGTGTTTTTTAGCTTAAAAAATTGCTTCTTTATTCATTTCGTGCTGGTTTGAATAACGACAGTTAATTTTTTTTTGGTGTAGTTATACAGAAAATATTTTAACATTATTCTATCGGGTAACCTCTGCTGCAAGTTTCTTCCCCATTTTCGTACTTTCCCTATAATTTAAATAATTATAATAAATTTTATATTTATTTATTCCAATTCTGAATTCTCACACGTGATTACCATTTCGTTTACTCCTTCATTAAAGTATTTGCTCGCTTTCTGGCGTTCCTCAACTGTAACTTGAATTCCGTCAACTACATTAAGAGTCGACACAAAATTAATTAAGATAGATCTGTGTAATGCTCGACGAGTCACAGAGTTGCCCACGAACGAAACTTCTTCTAAACTCTGTAGTTTTGACAACTTAAAGAGTTCTTCGAGGTTCTGTAAATAAGTTGATGATGTGTTGATACATTAAACTAATTTTTTTTTTTTTTTTTTTTTACTTTGATTCTGTTGGAGCCCAGAAATAATTTCTGTAATCCAGAAGGTCCAGCTAGAACTGGTAGATCTTTGATTAAATTTTCTTGCAAGTGTAGTTCTTGTAACCAACACAGAGCTTCGATTTCTCCTTTCCGAATTACGGAAATATTGTTTCTGTCTAAGACCAGGTGTTCTAAATACCATAACCCTTCTAGACCGCACATTGATTTGATTTTATTCCCTAAAATATTTTTTTTAAAAATATGAATTAATTTTCAATTTCTTTTAGCACTAACCTTGTAAAAAAAGTGTTTTCAATGATGGAAATTTGTGCAATTGCAGACGTTCGAGTTGGTAAATATCATTATACCTAAAAAATGTAATTGCAGTTGTAGGGAAATACCGTAGTTACGTCACTGCAATTAATACATACGCTAAATGCAAAACTTCAAGATTTTTCATAACTTGTCCATCACCCACTGCAGTTTCTATCGAACTTGATCTTGCACTGTCTAGTGATTTACTTTTCTTCACCGGATGTGGAACTAGAGATTCAACGTGATTATGGTTTAACCACAACACCTTAATCTCATTCAGTCTGATCAAACCACTAAATGTGGTCAGTAGGTTTTTCTCTAGGTTAAGACTGTCAAAGAAACCTATATAAGCTGTTAAAATATTTTACAATTTTTACTAACCTTCTTAAGTTAGGTAACTCTGCGCCTGCGCTCAAGTTCACACTTAGCAAAGAGGAATTTGAAAGATCCAAGTGCGTTAAACTTGCAAATGGTTTGTTTTTAACGCGATCTCTGATAAATTCCAAAGTCAGTCGTCCGCCTAATACTTGCTTTGCAGTTAACACATCGTTTTGAGACTGTAAACATGAGAAATATTTTGATTTTGCAAGTAAATATTGTAATTCTGTTTCTATATTTACAATGCACTTTCCATCCAAACCCAAAATATTGGGCACATTGTAAATAATTGTGTGTTTAGAGTCCAGCATACTGGTCACTGGATTTCCGAGCACCATGACAACACTAAGATGTTGCAAATTCTAAAAATAAAATTCGAAAATTTAATTTTCAAATTTTATAATTATAATATTAATTATAATATCAATCTGTACAAACCTTGATGTGTGAGAAAGTGAAAATTGACTCGATTTTATTATTTATTAAATATAGTTGAATTAAACTAGTGCAGTTTTGAAGTCCATCCAAAGTGACAATTTGGTTGTAACTGACCATTAATGTCTGTAGATGCTGCAACTTTCCGAGTTCTCCTGACGAGAAAGAAGTCAGTTTATTATGATCCGCATTTAGTACCATAAGATGCTTCAAGTTGGATATATCGTCTAAGTTAGTTATGTGGTTGTGGTTCAAGAATAACTCTTCCAGCAGGTAACATCTATCAATATCCTGTAAGTTTCAAGTAAAGGTAATCTTAGCAAATTTTCTTGTAAAATACACAATTTAAACCTTTATGTTTGTCAAGTTGTTGTGACTGAAACAAGCCCATTTTAAATTCTCCAACTTATAGATGCCATTTACGTTCTCCAGAAACAAGTTACTGAGATCAATTGCAGTTATCTAGAAAAAGTGATACAGAGTAGCCGTCCATTTGCTTTGCAGCAAAGCCTCAATTTTACCTTTAAAGGCCACATTGGGTCAAATAGTGTCATTGGTTTTCCACTTTTTGATGACACCAAAGTCTTAGCAATGGATGTTAAAGTCATCAATTGGGGAACGCGACGTATGTTTGACACTCTTGGATGCAAATAATCAAAGTCTAAAGAGAAACTATTTAACCGTACATCCGACATTCCGAAAGAACTATCGATCAGTTTGTTGTCTAAACACGTCAAGTCTGCCAGTTGCGTGATCAAATCGCTGTAGATTGTCGTGTTCTAAAAGTGAAAAATTACAAATGTTATAACGTGGCACGTTATACTGTAAACGACGTACCGGAGGCCATGGATTGTGTCTTAGAGTCAGAGAGTTCAAGTTGGGAGCGTGGGATGCTAAATGCGTAATGACATTGCGGTCTTTTCGAAGTTGGTTGTGGCTGATGTTGAGTCTGATTAAATTCGGTACACCCTAATGCATTTAGCAAATTTTACACCTGTTTATCGACAGGAAGTAGTTTTATTTCTTACCTGGAGACCTTCCAAAGTTGTCAAGAAGTTGTAACTCACGTCCAAAGTTTTCAACTTGTTCTGTTTATTTAAAAAAATGTTGTCAACATTTAAATTACAATATTTAAACGTTGAGATGTTACAAGATTGCTAATTCCCCGTAGATCAGTCAAACAGTTAAAACTGAACGTTAATTTTTCCAAATGTTGCAACGGTGACAGGAAAGGTGTGTCAATGATTTTCATTCCGTTCAGGTTAATCTCAGTCAACAAATTTAAATTCCTTGTGCACATTTTTTTCTGGATGTCATCCCACGTGAAATGAGACGCAGGAATGTTTCTGGGAGTTAGAATATCAACTTTGGTTTCTCCATCTAACTTATCTGCTCGCACAATTGGTTGTTGCCCTTCACGAAGTAACGTAAGAAAGGGAGAAACTGAACTCGTCTGCGAATTTGAAGTAGAATTAATTTTGTTTTTGATCTTTTTTTGGCAGTTAAATTTTCATACTTGGAAAAGATATTCGAATTCGATTAAGTACTGAGGAACGACCATATCGGGATCAACCGCGTAGTATTCGTAGCATTTAAAATCACACGAACAGGATTTTACGGATTCATTGCCTTTCTGTCCTGACACATCAGAAAGATTACGGTAACAAACATCAATACCTTCTGCATTCTCAAATCTATAAATTTAAAATTGTTTATATATTTTTAGCTCTTTATTGAATTTTAGAGCGGAGTAAAATAGCACTTCCGGTTTGATTATTAAAAAAATAATAATTTGTATAAATCTAGTATTTACTTAAAACCGGGTAATTTTAAAATTTTATGTCATAAAGTCAACCGGAAGTGCCATTATGCAACTCTCTACATAAAAATTAGGCTTTACTGCAAAGCATTCTTACATCCAATTTCCCTCAGGAATTTCCACACAGAATGCAGAATGCACTTTCATCAATAAAATAATTCCTGAAATGAATACAATTTACTTTTTTAAATAATTTTAATATTTTACCATTGAATTTACCTGAATGATAAGATAACTCTTCTAACGTTACTAACATTTCTTTAGTGCCATGTCCAGTAAGTCGTAACATATCCAAATGATACAAACTATTGGTCAATTTAGTTATATAAGGACTGCTAAAATCCTGCATCCAAATAATTATAGTTAAAGATTTTAATTATAAGAAAATTAAAAAAAAAAATTAACTAGGTCTTTCCGAATTTCTTTCATCCCCAGAATAGAACATCCTTGTTCAATGACCTTTAAAGCTGTACTTTCTCTATCGCAATCTTTGAGCAGTAAAAATAAGTAGTTAAGCTTTTTGTCGTTTGAAATTTCACTAAAATAGTAATAGATATTTTTAAAGAGATATGTGACACAAATATTGGTACATTTAGTACCCTGGATTATCAGGCTTAGTATCAGGCCTTCTCTTTGCTTGCAACTTATTGTTGTAAATCACTTCTAGAGATTCGTTTACAATTTTGACGCATTTTTTCATTTTCACACCGATTATGCCTACATCTGTGTAATGATTAGCGCAGAATCTTGCCAATAAGAGATCTTGGCAGGCTTGGTACCTTGATTTTTAATAATGATAAATTTATAAAAAATTTCTATGTTTTAAAAATTACCACGCATCAGATGGTTCTCCATTTTGAAATTTAATGGTACCAATTGATTCCATTTCTATGTTAAAGAGAGATAAAACTTGCTGTGATTCCTCTTCAACTTCATTTGCTGCTTTCGTGTAGAGTGCTAGATAACTGTATAAAAAGACATGTTATATTCACATTAATATAAAATATTATCATGTATTTTTACCCAGCTTGAATATCTTCGCATTGTTTTACCATTATTTTCAAAACAGGCATTTTTTCAGGTGCGCGTTCTATTTTCCCTTCTATTGATGCTTCTAAATCACTCAACCTGAATAAACCATCGTCTTCATCTCCCATGTTTCTGCACAATTTATTTATGTGCAACAGCAACATTACTCTTTCATACTAAATAATAAAATCCAATAAATAAAAACAACGTTAATTAAAAAAAAAATTGATTTACCTCTTTTATTGTGTAATCCAAATTTTGCATTTTCGTGCTTAATCTTTTCTTTATTTCATCATAAAAAGTATTCAATTTTTTTCTCACTTCCCATCTTGCTCTCTTGATTATTTCCAATTGCATTGTGTAGTATAACTTTTTAACCCTAACAGTCTGTTGAAATTTTACAGGTTAATTAGTTTAAGCGTCATCATTCTCATTGCTCTCAAATGTACCTCAGTTTCTTTTCTCATTTCTGCTTCAGTGATGATTTGTCCATCTAATCTTTGCAAACTCTTAAAATGGAAGGCAATGCAAGTTGAATAGTTGCACAAACCACATAATGGATTCGGCACGTATTGAGGGTCAGCAAATGATAAGCTTTTGAGTCTTGGAAGGTCCAAACCAATTAAATCCTAAAATAAAAAATCACTCAAGAAATTCATTATAACTGTGAGTGAAATTGTGAATTATTACCTTCAAAAAACACAATTTATTGCCAGATAAATTCAGTGTTTCAAGTCTGACAGTGTATTTCAGGGAAGTACCTAATAAAAAAAAATAAAAAAACTCATTAAATTGAATGTATTGCATTACAGTTATTTGCCTAGTTCCTTTATTTTGTTATCAGCCAAATTTAATTCTTTCAAATGTGTCAGATGGTCTAGATTCTAATTTTATTAAAAAAAATTATAAAAAGTGGCAATTTTAATATTAAAAAAAATTTACCTCAATAACAGAAATATCATTTCCTGCCAACCATAGTATTTCCAGTAATTTACACTTGTGAAGACCTTTTATCTCAGTTATGTTATTGGAGTACAAAAACAACTTCTTCAACTTCAAGTTTGTCTTTAAGTAGCCTATGGTCTGCATTATATTAAAATTTACAAAACCAGAAGCCAATTTAATGTTTTAAAGTAAACCTACTGTCAGTTTACACTCAGCTGCCCACAGCTCAATTAAATTCTCAAGTGGTCCAACTCCCTTGAGTGAATCAATTTTTGCACCTATCACTACAAGTTTGGTCAAGCGTGTGAACAAAGACACTGGATTTAAGACACTTATATTTGAGAATATAAGCTCCAAAGAGGAAATCTCATCAAAATTAGTTTGGGTTATAGTGTTTAGAGGAGATGTAAATCCTGCACAAACACACTAAAAACAAACAATTAAAATTTTTTTTTCTCATTTGCATAATAAAAATTTTACCATTTCCTCCAAATCGTCGCGTTCTTCCAGAGGAATGCTTGATAATGCCATTTTCTGTTTTCCTATTTAATAAAACAAATAAATAAAAACATGGTGTAGATAAATTTTGTCGTCTATACTCTAAAACAGATATAAAAACAACTAATTCGTCTGCTACAATGCAACAGCACGCCCTGGTGGCAAATCGAATAACTTTTATTATTACAACGCTATGACTAACAGGCAATT
>JAQFZP010003316.1:0-10607 GCA_034695745.1 Geophilus truncorum | reverse complement strand
TCGTGCGCGCATCGTGCGCTCTTGTGCGCTTTTATGCGCGCATAGATGTCCAGAGGAATGCGCAAGGGAGCGAAAAGTGTTAAAGTGACTTCTGCTGTACTTTAACGATATTTAACTTGCTTTTAATATAATTTTTGTTTTATTTTTAGATATTAATGACAGTATAGGAGTAATTCAATGTATTGTCAAGATATGTGTCGCTGCCAACAACTAGTTAACTATGTTAATAGTTGTTGGACAAGAAAATGGGTTGATACGCTATCTGGTGGTGATATTTGAAAGGTCGACATAAACTACGTGGTCTTTTTATTCTGATGCTTCGGCTGTTGCGTTGGTAACGACGGGCAAACTCACAAACAAACTCTTGACGGCAATGATGCGAAGTTGTTGTTTGTTTGTTGGGTCTCCTCAAGTGAAAAATCGTCTTCTGCATCGCTGCTCGAGATCCACGTTCCGGCTCCACTTCTTCGACAATCGACTTTTTACGCCACTGTATCTGGGGACTGTTTGGGTAGTGACTAGTGGTGGACATTCCCGGCTCAAAAACTATATTCTCTCGCATTCGGGGACTTGACAGGTGATCGATTTGGTGGGTGACATCTGGTAGCGGATCGCCAGTTTCAGTGGCGTAGCAAGGGGGGGGCGGGGGGGGCGGTCCGCCCCGGGTGTCACCCGTTTGGGGGTGACACCCGTTTCACCGTCTGGGAGTAACACCCGGCCGCAATTAAAAAAAAAATTTTTTTTTACAAAAACTCCATGAAATGAAATGAAATACCGCTAAAAATCTAAAAAAAAAATCCGACTGCTGACTGCGACCCACCGAATTTAAAATTAAAAACACCAAAAACATTTTTTTCTTTTACATAATGTTGATTTTTAACCGTTTTCGTGGGGTGACACCAGTTTTCGAGGGGTGACACCAGTTTTCGAGGGGTGACACCAGTTTTCGAGGGGTGACACCATCGATATCCGCCCCGGGTGTCACCCATGCTAGCTACGCCACTGGGCATGCGACTTCGTGTGCGATTGTCCATTTCGGGGGGACCTGAGGGGGACAGGCCAAATCTATTTCCGCTATACACCTTAGAATTGCGTGTATAGCATTCCGTTAAAATTTGACGAAAATCGCGCCGCAAATAACCGAACCTATAGATGGAAGGAAGGAAGGAAGGAAGGACAGAAATAAAAACAAAAGAGCAAGCCGCGAGACGTTTCCTTTTATTATATGGATTCTTTCAATTAAGAAATCTTAAGAGACAGAAAAATTCAGTCGTTATTATATCGGGTTATTGCTGTATCATACTGTTATTTTATAAATTTTATTTTTAAGTTTTATTCGTTACTTTCGGTAAAAGTTACCCAAAAAAAAAAAAGCTGTAACAACTGACAAGTGAGACATTGTTTCATGTTTCACATAGGCAAAATAATCCAAATTTTCTAACTTCGAAGTCAGAAAATTCGACATGTAAGCACTTCAGATTTTAAAAAAATTTGTTTTTTAAATACCCTTAAAATTTTATGTCACGTAAAACGCAACAGATTTAGATTCTCCGTATTTTAAGTTTTTCTGTCGTCATGACAACACATAAGTAATGTATCGAGATAAAAAGCGATTCGCCAGAAACAACTGAAAAGTATTGTATGTGTAAACATTAAATAGTTAAATCTTCTGATTTCGTGGAATTAACAGTTCGTGATTCGTCCATTTAAAAAATCAAACATTTTGTTTTGTTTACATTTTCGACATTATCGCATTCTTTAAATCCATAATTCAGAAACTCCGGATTATTTTGTCCATGTAATCGTACATGTCCCAAAATGTAATCACATCTTTAAACGATTTATTTTTTTGACACTTGAAAACAAACATGGCCACTTGTGCACCAATTTCACTCACTTTCCCATCATTACTATTGAAATATATATGGATTTTAAAATAGGCCTATGTACTCTTCCCCCATAAACATGTCTCCCAAACTGATTGAGGTTTAAGGTTAAGGTTCTGGCATGATTTAGGCTTAAACCAAGTGAAAAAATGTGATTGCAGAAAAGCTGCATTTTATTAATAATTAGGCTTATTATCAATGATTTATGAATATTCATTTTTTATTATTATTTTTTTAATATTTTTAAAAAAGCAATTGTTTTTAATCATTAAATTGGGAAGGTTTAAGGGTTAGAGATAATGAATTTTACTGTTTTGGGAATGTTTGGGGTTTATCACTTGGTAACAGTTATGTCAGAGTTAAGGTTGGTTTTGTTAGGATTTTGATAAAGAAATAAAAAATTAAATTAAATTATTTTTGGGTTTTTTAGATTAGTTTTTTTTTATTTTTTTGAAAGGGTTAAAAGGGTGATCAATGTTAATTACGGTACATTCCATGTGATTTATGCAATTCCTGTGGACTTAGATTAAGGGTTTAAAGGTGTTAGGCTTCTGTTGATATTGATATTTTAAGATAAAGCATGTGTTTAATTTAAAGTTAACAATAATGAAAGTAAACCTAATCTGTAATAACAGTTTTTTGTAATTTTTTTTTTAGAATGCCTATAATCAGAAAGTTGAAAATATTAAAATGGCTGACAAAAAAATTCAAAATAGTTGATTTAAGAATAAAAGAAAAATTGATATGTCTGAATTAGTGTCAGAATTAAACGTGAAGAAATTAGAAATGAAAATATATTAAAAATCCAAAATGGCTAACATGTTCATTATCTCACAAATATAAGAAATAATCAAACAATAAACTTTTCTTTATAAAATTAAAATAATCCAAAATGGCTACATTTTTCCATAAAAATTCAAAATGGCGGGCTCATTTATCACTGAAATGACAAATCAAAAATAAAAAATGCCTGACCCATTTATATCCTCCTTTTCTCTAAAAAATAAAAACTATTTTTCATTTAAATAAAAAATAAAAAATGGCTGACTCATTTATGCCCTTTCCCTTAAAAACAAAACCTTTATTTATAAACCATAAAAAAATTATAATAAAAAAAAAAACAAAAAAACTCCAAAAATCCAAAATGGCTGTAGGTGTACCCAAACAAAGCCTCATCTCCACGACTCCACGCCTCTATCCACAGAAACCAAAACCAAAACCCTCAATACAATAACACCAAAGTGTTAATTGAGCGAATTGAACTTTACTATTAAGAAACACACACGCGTGGGCAGCAAATTGCGTTGGAGTAGCCACCACCCGCCTTGACCTCTGACATTCCAACTCGAAGCTCCTCATCCACGCTCTCCCCCCAAAATCAAACCAAAATGGACCTTTCTCTAAATAAATAAGTAAATAAATAAATAAACAAAAAAAAACTTGAAAACCCCAAAAATCCAAAAAAACAACTATTTTTACCCTAAATCCCACCTTAAACCCTAACCCAAATCCAATTAATGACGTCACAATTCCTCCCCCGTCTTGTTACATGAGTGGGTCGGCTTCCACGGCACTACCGCGCTTCGGCCTTGAAAATACGTCATATTGACGTCACGAAATGAGCAATAGGTGGGGCTGATGGGAGAAACCTTAGTGCAAACTCCACTTCCCCCTTTAAAGACCTTGATTTCGAGTTTTTTTTTTAACACGCGTTAATATGCCCTTTAATCACGCCCTCTGGTGGCAAAATTAAAAAAAAAATTAATTAATATTTTTTTTGAAAGTTTGAAATCGAGTTGTTGTTGTTGTTGATTTTGATGAAATTTTATAAAGTTTGGTCCTTAGTCGACCTATTTTTTGCCTTTTGATCGGTCCCAGACACCCACGCGTGTTTTGAAACGTCAAAGTGACGTCATATGACCTTTTGATGTCCAGTGCTGGGATCGGGAGTGTCCCTGAGTGCACATGGAGTTGAAGAGAAAAGAAAGTGTTGGAGAGGAGAGAAGAGAGAAGAGGGAAGTGCAAGTTGAGGAAATGGGTTTTTTGGGTATTTTTTTGGTTTTTTTGGTGTTATTTTAGTGTTTTGTACTTTTGTTTGTTGTAATTAAAAATTGTAATTAAGTTGTTGTTTTTAAGTGTTGTGGGTGGTTTTTAATTGTTTTATGGTTTTGTTGGGGTTTTGTTGTGTTTTGGGGTGTTGCTTAAGGGGTTTTTTGGTGTTTGATAGTGGTTTTGGGGTTTTAGTGTTTAAGAGGAGTTGTTTTTAATTGTTTTATGGAATTGTTGGGTGTTTCGGTGTTTTTTGTCGTTTTAGGGTGTTGCTTGAGGGGAGCTATTGATGTATTGTTGGTAGAATTTAGGGTTTTATTGTTGGTAATTTTTGGTATTTTGGGATGTTGCATAAGGGTTTTTTTGGTATTAAGGTGTATTATTGAAAGTATGTTGTTTTTAAAGGTTTTAAATAAATTTTTAAGGGTTTTTGTTCAGTTTTTGGTGGTTTGTTATTAATTTATTGGTGAATTTTGATGTTTTAGTGTTACAATATTGTTGGTTGTGGTGGTTTTTAAAGAATTTCAAGAGTTTCTTCTTCAAATTTTGGGTTTCTTGTTGATATTCTTATGTTTTGTTAATGTTTTATTGTTTGAGCATTTCCTCTGAGGCAATTTTTGTTTATATATTATTTAATTTGATGGTTTTCTTCTTTTTAATTTTTTTTTTCTTTTATTATATCTTGGTTTTTAAAGTTGTTGTGGTTTTTGATACAAAAATGTAAAGAAAAAACATTTTTAAAAACCAGAAAAACTTCAAAAACTACAGTAATGTTTTATTATGTGTGATTGTTTTAAAATTGTTGATCGTTGTGGTTTATATTTGGTTTTTAAGAGTTTTTTCTTATATCTTAGACGTTTTACATGATTTTATGTATTATTAATCTTCCTTTCCTTCTTTCAACATTTTCTAACTTTGTTTTTGCCATTCTTATTGTTTTGTTTTATCACTTGTATGATTTCTATCACTGAAACTTATTAGGAAAACACCGAGAATTATTTCCTTTTATGACTTAAATCTGAAAACATAAACCTAACACATCATTCAACACAATAATAACTTTTATGATAACAAATTAAGGAGAAAATGTTAGAAAATGAGTATATTTATAGTTTTTGTTGTAATAAAATCAGTGAAAACAATTAAAAGTAAAAGAAAGAACCCAGACACTTCAATTACAGCTAAATGAAATTATTAATAAATGGAAATTGAGTTTTATGCTTGGTTTTGTGTGACCAAATAGGGTAAAACAACAAAAATTAGTTTAGCCTGATTTTCAATGTTTTTAAGCATTTTGTTTTTTATTAATGTAAATATTGGATCATAAAATTTCATCCATTTTTAAAATCACATATTACACATGAAAAAATTGTTCTAATGGTTTAAACTAGGCAAATGGGTTGTAATAACAGTTATTAAATTTTCAATTTACCTATTTTTCAAGTCATAAAGTAAAGTGGAAAGTGGAAAGTGAAATTTGAAAGTAAAACACGGAAATTAGCAAAGACAAAAAAATTAAAAATTTGACTAAAAGTTGTATAAACAAAAGAATTTTAAAGTTTTAAGAGAAAAATTAGAACAGGCTAATATATTTTAAAAAACACAAAAATAAATTCAAAATTTATAAATATTTCAAAAACCATTAAAAGTTTTGTTTTAAAAACACCTAAAATCTTTGGAAAACTAGAAAACTAAGCAAAAACCAAAAGACAACCCTTAAAACTATTTCAAACATCTCAAAACAATAAAACCCCTAAAAACTAGCTCAAAAAACAACCAACAAAAATGTAAAGATTCTCCAGAAACCACAAAAACTATCTAACTGTCTCTGAAAAAGACCAATAACCATATTAAAAATTATTTAAAAACATAAGAAAACCACCAAAAACTACCCAAAACCACAAAAATATTCCAAAAAACCCAAATAAAACCCAATATTTCTCCCTTAAAAACAAAAAAAACAATCAAAAAATCACCAAGAAAACCACAAAAAATTCACAAAACATTCAAAACCCAAAAACCCATATCATTCTTGCCAAAACCCCCATAACCCATCCTAGAAACATCTAAAACCTACCAAAACCCTCCAAAAACACCCAAACTCGCAAAATCCCAAAACCCATCAAGAAAACCGCCAAAAAACCCAACACAAAAACCACCAAAACTTAAAAACAACAACCACATCATTCTTTCCAAAAACCCTCAAAAACCCTTTTAAAACCTCCAAAATCACCCAAAACCCACCAAGAAAACCACCCAAAACTCCAAAAAATAACCACATCACCCTTACCAAAAACTTTTAAAACCTCCTGTAAACCTACAAAACCCATCAAAACTCTCTAAAATTACACGAAATCACCCAAAACCCACAGACACAGGCAAAAAACCCTTACCTCTTGCCGACCGGTAAACAACCAACAACAGCGGGCTACAAGTGGCACTCGGCCGTGGTATAAACGCCTCACGGCGGCGAAACGATGCACTAATGGAGCCAGCTTGAGGAAATCCTCAGCCACTCGCTCATCGCGCGCCACTTCGCTTATATATATCCGATTATTCCTGCGCATGATGTCACCGGGCGGCGCTCTGATTGGTCGTCGCAAAATGACGTCGCGTGACGTAGCGCCGATCCTGAATAGCGACTCGCCGTCACGCGGAAGTATTTGATATTTTTATTTATTTATACGAATTTTTTTTTTTTGCACTTTTCAATTGAAGGTGGCGCTGATAAGATTGTTATTGGACTTAGCTTCTGAGTGGGTGGAGATTTTTAATTTTTTTATTTTAATTTTTTTTAGTAATATGATTCAGTTAAGTAAATGGAGACTTTTAAAAGGTTATTAAAAAATTGAGATGTTTTGGACAATTTATGTGTAGGAGGATTATTATTTGTATGAATATGAAGTCATAGTTTTACTTTTGGTGTAATTAAAAGTTAGGTTTTGGACTTGGATTGTTTTTTTTTAATGGGTTTTTTTGGTAAATTTTTATTTGATTTGTTGAGTGAGAGGATGAAGGGAAAGTTGAATTGTTGATTTGAGGTGGGATGGTTTGAGACTTTTTGAGGTTTTTGGGTGGTTGGGATTGGGAAGGCGAGGATTGTGGGTAATAGTGGTATGTAAAGGTTGAATTTTAATTTTTTTTTTTTTTTTTTTTTTTTGTAAAAATTAGATTTTTTTAGAGATTTTATTTTGGATAACGATTTTAAGGTTTAGGGAAGGAAAATTGGGGTTTTGAAAGAAATGTTGAATTTTTGAAGGAAATGTTGAATTTTTGAAGGAAATGTTGAATTTTTGAAGGAAATATTGAATTTTAGAATTAAGAAATTTATTGAATTTAATTGAATTTTGAATTTCATTTTTTTTCCAGTTCAAAAAAAAAAAAAAAAACTCAAAAAAATTTTATTGATAATTCAAACTTACTAAATTTTTCATTAAAAAATTCAATATTTTTTCAAAAATGAAATTTTAATAAAAGGTTGAGTTTTTTTTTTTAATTAAAAAACCTAAATGCAATTCGAAATTTAATTGAATTCAATAAATAAATCTATTGATTCAAACGAAAATTGACCAAAATTAAAATTTTTTTTTGTTTCCAAAAACTAGAAATTCATAATTCATCTAACTATATTTGAAATATTTTTTTCATAAAATTTTGGATTTTCCAGGATTTTTTATAAAAATCCAAACTTATTCTTTATCTAATCCGAACACTTCAAAAATCACAAAAACCCTCAAAACTTCTTACTTCCAAATTCTATCACAAGGGAACAAACAAAAACTGGAAAAAACCCTCCCAAATCCCCAAAAACCTTTCCAAACCCATCAAAATTCAAAACCTCTTCCAAAAACCCAAATCTTAAAAAAACAATATATAAAAAAATAATAATAAAAAAAAAATAACTTACTCAATTTCCGACTCCATCATTTTAGTTATCAATTCCGTCACTAGGTCGGTCAACTCGCCGCTATGTCGATGCTGAGAAAAATAAAAGTTAAATCCCAAGTTCAATCATTTATAGGTGAGATAAGGATTGAAACGGATGATATGAAATTATCCAATGGTGTTGAAGCCTAATCATCGGTTTTATAATAGATTTGCGTAGTTATACTTTTTTCACGGCGTTTTTGTCATGTTTTTAGATACGTGGAATTTATCGTAAAATTTCGTAATTTTTTATTTATTTATTTTGGTTTTTTTTGTAATTTATGATATTTTTGGCGGGATCGAGGATTATGGGTAATTTCTTTTTTATTGTGGTTTGATGAGTGACATCTGGTAAAGGTTAGAGGAGTTAGCGCCGCCTTGTTTTACGCCCCCTGTTGTTGAGTTTTTGGTGTCGTCATTTGATGCTGGTCACGAGAATTAAAGGGAAGGGTTGGAGATTTTTTAATTTAAAAAAAATTTGATTTTGTTTTGTGGTTCTGGAAATGATTTTGGTTGTTTTTACTTAGTCCTAAAATTTGTTTTAGGGTTAAGTTGAAATTTTTGTAATCATATGAAGATATGCATAATTTTGTTATCTAATTTTTTATTATTATATCTGCCTCTTGCATCATTTTATGCTTAAATTGCATATTTTATGTTAAAATTGATGGTTTTAGGCTTAATTTTAATTTTTAATGTAAATTTTAAAGTTTACAAAATAATTTAACATTTTTATAGATAAAAGTCACTTATTTTAAGTCTAATTTGAGTAATTTTTAGCTTTAATATCACTTTTTAAGCTTACATTTAAATTTTACAGATTAATTTCAATTTTTAGGCCTAAATTTTATCTTTTTTTTATTTTTATAACTCAGCTCCTTAAGCTTAAATTAAATACCTAAAACAAAAAAAAACAAAAATTAAATCTACCCAATTTTCTCACCAGGAGAAAAATATCCATTACACTCACTAGGGGCAAAAAATACCCCAAACACCACATAAACTCCCTTGTCCCTCACCAGGGGTAATTGCAACAACAAGAATAAATAAAAATCAAAACCTACCCAATTTTCTGACTGAAAATAAAAACTCAATTCTCTCACCAGAAGAAAAAAAATACCTAATTCCCTCACCAGGAGAAAAAAAAACTCAATTCCCTCACCAGGGGCAACAACTCAAACACGTTACAAGAAAAATCAAACCCACGCATTAATATTTCCAGCTTTATTCACTCTTTCCCATAAATCCAGCTTAATTACCACATATTTTGCGCTAATATTTCACTCGCAACTCGTTCCCGCCACCGGATCCTTGAAAGGTGCGCATTATATTAAATGTCAAGGAGTTTAATACAACCCAAGTAGCCATTTTCACCCGTAACCTTTAATTACCGTCAAATACTCAACGAAAAAACACCACAAACACTTTTCCAATTGGTCATACCGGTATTTGTTATTTTTTTCTTACTTACTGAACCTCCCACTTTCACTTCTTAATAAAAACTTTTAATTTCCGTCACCAGGTGTGACGTCATCATTTTTTCCCCCGTAGACTTTCAATGGGCCAATGCGATTGAATGGTGAAGTCGTGAGTGTAGTTAACATTTGCGCCACGAGGGGAATTGAAATACCGTTGCAGGCGACCCCTGGCGTCCGCTGCTCATCCATCAAGGCGACGCCCTTCCACCTGAAAGAATGATTAATTTTCCGGGAAAGTAGAACAGCCTTTGCATGCCAACGCTTCGCCAAATGTCACATTCTAGCATTTAGATTTGTGGTTAGGCTTAGGCCTAATGCGTAATGAAGCAACGATTACGGTATGCAACAATGCGACTTGTCACAAAACCAAAGATAACAAACAACACAAGTATTAAAATGGTACTCGATATACGAGGTTATCGAGTATCGATATGCATTTGTGGTTTGGAGTATTTAAAGTGGAGTTTACTGTGTCCAGCACCTGTCACAATGCACAAGATACGGTGTAAAATAAGTACGGAAGTGAGTGTAAAGATTTTTGTAAAGCAAATATTTACATGAAGTGTTTTCAAATCTTAAATTTAAATTTTGCATAATGAATAACAATTATAAATTTGTCACATACTGCAAAACCAGGAAAAAAATATTTATTTTGATATAAATTATTTTATTGTATATAGTATACAATGTACACAGTATTGTCAGTTTTTGGTTGCATGTACTGTATATTTGCATAAAAATCCAGGCTTCAATTACGACAATAATCAAATTAGTATAATCAGAAGTTTATTTACTTCTGGTATAATAGATATACAGTAGAACCTCGTTATAACGAAGCTCAAGGAAACGTTCGTTTTAATGGCTTTTCATTATATCGGGATTCCGTTGTAAGCGGGTTCTTTATAACGGGGTTTGACTGTATAGATATTTTTCCATTGATTTTAATTAAATTTTATTGGTTTTAGAAATAAAAAATCAATAACAGAATCTTTAGAAAAATAAATCGCAAAGCCAAATTTCTAATCGGAAACTCAATTGACGGGCTTATCATAATTTGCATAAATATTGCATTCAGTAACAGTAAGTTTAGGCCTAAAATAGTGTACTTTTAATTTATTGTGCAGTCAAGGTTGGGTTAGAGTTGGAATAGTTTAAAATTGCTAGAAATGTTGTAAAAGTTTTAACGAAGTGCTATTGTAGTTAGCAGCAGGAAGAATAGTAAAAGTGATTTTAGGCTTAATGTTAGTTTTGAATTGTAGAAGAAGAC
>JAQFZP010003315.1:0-10612 GCA_034695745.1 Geophilus truncorum | reverse complement strand
CTCGCCCCCCCCCCCCCCAAAGGCCGGCACTGCCTGGAATGGTTTGACTAGTTATTTACGTAACTTTCCGCAGGGATTTTAAACGAAAATCCCGAAAAATGCAAAGAAATCTTCGAATGCGCTGTGAATGCGATCATAAAAAGATTTGAACCGATACCGGTACGCGGTTACAAAAGGTAAACTCATATGAAATGCCTATTTTAAAGGAAAACGACAAAATTTCATTCACTTTTTATATCTTTCAGCTGCTTTAAACTTCTTAAGCGAGCACATGCATCAATTTTCCGTGTTAGTTTACGAACATCATTTTCTATTGTACGAAAATATCTTGCACTGGACTAAACAAGATAATCGGGATTTAGGCAAAATAGCTTTGTCAGTTTCAAACTTGGATGCGTACCGTATTTTCAACAAGTAAAGTCGAAATGCTGAAGGTAACAAACGTATGCAAATTAAATTAATTTTTTGTTGTTATGTTTTTAGATGGCTAAAATGTTTACTGACAGATCAGGGGATGATCAAGCGAAAGAAACTTTTCTATTTTGCATCAAGGTGATTCATAAATTGATGAACAACGAAGACAATTCGAGTGAATTGAGTGTCGCCATTAGAGCCTATGGATCGTTTGCAGCTGTAAAATAACTTTTCAAAAATTAACAAAAAATAATTGATTACAATTTGTAATTTTAGCCTTGCAAATTGTTTTTATCAGATGAACACGTCAGGTATATGCTGAAGAACATCATTTCTAGGAGCGAACAAATTTATAAGAAATCTCCATTGTTCTTCGCGATCAGTTTTGTAGTCAGTAATCTGACAACCTTCCAAGTAGGAAAGGCGATTGAAAACTTTCTTCAGCAATTCGTCGTCTTCTACTTTCCAATGATAAACATTGTTTTCGGTGTTGAACACCGAAGTGGTTTCTGTTATCCATTTCCAGAAGTCGTGATAACTTTCACCAGATGACTTCCTTATTAACGATTTTGTTTCGACGTTTACAATTTTAATAGTTCTCGCTTCTATTTAAAAAAAAATTAAAAAAAAAAATGAATAAATAAAACAATGTACACAATTTGAAAACATGTAATTCTCACTTCTCAAAGCCATCAGTGTACTCGATGAATTCATAATGATATCATCAACAGAAAAGTGCGTTTGGATCAAATTTGTTGGATCAATCATATCGATCATGACGATTCCCGAATTTTGCAAAACACAATGAATTTTGGGTAGATTTTGTTTCCGTAAATTCGTGCAAGTCCACTGTAAAACCTAAGAACTTTAAAATGTGAAAATTCGAAGTTGGTCGCGTTTGAGCTAACGATCAAATTCGAATTAAAGGGAGTAGCAAACTGGGGAAATAAGTTCGAGGTAAACATAGCATAACTCCTGTAACCTTCAACGTCTGACAAAATTTCCTACATGATCAATTACTTAAATTATTACTGAAAAGATAATATACTAACATTTTAAAATTAAATCATTACTTCAACACTTACTGAATGCATAATTAAAATATTTTACAGTTTATTTTTTTTAAATAATTACAAAACATTCTTTTCTCATTAGCCAAGGTAACAATCCTTGAAATTTGAAAAGATAAAATCGAATTAAACATAGTCATAAACATTTAAAAAAAAATTCATTTCTCCAACGGTGCGTAATTAAGTAATTTTTCGATTAAATCCACATGGCCCAACAACATTCTTCGACAGCAATACCGTTTTAATCCAAGTGCATCGAGCGCATCGCCTTCGGTGTATTCGGCTTGCAATAGGCCTAAATACGCTTCCCATTTGTTTCCGATTACTTTCCCGCAAGTGAAACAACGAATTGGGATGATCATTTCTAGAAAAAAATTAATTGACTTTATAAATATTGATATCCCTGTAATAAAATACAAATAATTACTTAAAAATGATTGGAAACAGTTCGGATTATCTGCACCGGTACCGGCAAACGACTGGTTTTGTGTTTACAGGACGAATCTTTCTAACGTAAGACCGATTCCTACTATACGCGTGGCGTCGTCTAGAGGCGAAAAGGGGAAACTCGGAGTTTAGAAATGGTGGTTGTTTGTTTTGGTTTAGTTTATGCAGCTGTAAATGTGGTTTTATGTTCTGCGTTGACGATGGCGTAACAAATTTTGTATGAACTTTCAATTATCTTTTGAACTTATATTAAGATATTGGGAATGTTTTTGTACTTTTTCTGCTACAAACGTAACCTAAACATTTTCTAAAGCCTAATCACACGTTATTTAATCTCTATTTAGAATTATATCACGCACCAAAAAGCTATTTCTAACATGTTTACTTATTTAATTATTCAACTATTTTTATACAATAATTAACTGACATTTTATACTGCAACTTTCTCTAATGACATCATTTTATTTTCCAGATTCAGGATTCACAAAGAGAAACTCCACATTCCATATTTATTGATCTTTATATCCAACAAAACAAGATGAACCAGAGTAGCATTTAAAACCAAAACCAAAGGTAATAATAATAAATTTATTTCGTGTGTTATCTTTAGATTGAAAAAAGAAAAGAAAAAAAACTAATTAAATAGAAATAGAAATAATGTTCACTAACCTATTTAAATTGGAAACAATAAACATCCTAAGATGTATGCACATGATGCTGCTCGCGTGTGTTGTCACCAAAATAAGGCTTTTACACTTGACTGTTCTTGGCAACATGCCAAACACTATCTGGTTTTTGTGGCACACAACAGCAGCAAACGTTGAGTGGATAACATCTTGGCACATTTGGGAAACACACACAGGTAATATTCAAGGATTTGTATTATGTTTTGTTGCCTGAAAGAAAACTTCCTTCTTGTCATGTATTAAACACACGAAAATCCAGTCACAGGTTTAAAAATATTAAATTCAAGAAGAAAAAGTTTTTCTATTTGATTTAAAAAATAAAAAAAAATTAATCAAAAAAAGTTTAAAATAAAAAAATGAAATTCTACATTTCTTAAATTTTATTTTTAAAATAGTGAGAACCAGGAATTAAAACTTATCATAACTGTACTTAAGTGCTCAAACCCACTTTCAAACCACTTTCCCTCGCTTCAAACCCAGTAAAATCATGTTTATATATGGAATGGTTCAATCTAATTTGTTGCTTTGACCTCGAGTGATCAGCACCAAACTTGGAGCAGAAATCCCTGACCTAAGCTTATCTCTCAAGTGTAAGTGAACGCTACTTTTCTTTCCACGCGAAAAAAACCAAACGAAAATAATTGATCTCACTCATTTAATCGAATTAATTAATTATCCCTGACAAATAGGAAAAAATTCCACTTTTAACTCCTAAACTTTGCTTCAATAAAACCCATTCATGGCAAACCGACCTAAATAAACACTAATATCAAGGGTCAGGAAGAATAAAATTTAAATATAATACAATTTCTTATTAAAGTTAAAAATTATGACCTACTTTTATAAAATGTTTTCTAAGAGTTAAGCAATGCAAATCAGTAATGAAAGAAAGGGTTAAGTTACTCATCACGAAATTTGATCTGCTAAAAACTTTCATGTCAGTTGTCAGTTTTTTTTTTTAATGTTTTGACGAAGTTAGCCTCGTCCGACGCCTACCATTGGGAATTTTTACTTTACAATTAATTAATTAATTATTTTTTTTAGTTTAATTACAGGTGGAAGATATTTATACGTGTGTGATGGGGCGAAGCGGATATACGTGCATTAGGATCACGTTCTGTACATTCAATGTATTATTTTGGGTGAGGATGGATTTATGGGTTTATTTTTATTGTTTCTTAATTTTTTTTTTGTTTTATAGTTGGCAGGTTGCGCCGTTTTGGGCGTTGGCATTTGGTTGTACGTAGCTTACGGAGGCTATGCTAATTTATTGCCGTCGTACAGTGCACTCAGTGCCGACAGTTTGTGCATTGCAGCGGGCAGTCTCACTTTTGTTTTGGCGTTTTTGGGATATTGCGGATCTTGGTTTCAAAATAGATGTCTTCTTATTACAGTAAATTTTATTGTTTTTTTATTTCATAAAAAAAAATATTGCAAATTTTTTACAAGTATTTTGGCATTTTGAAAATGTTGATGTCATGGCCAACCCAAACTTAGCCACAGAGATGCATTGTGTGTTTCATTCCATCTTACATCATTCTTGAGATAATTTCTTTGTTTAGCTGTGATGTGAAACATTAATTCTGTGGTACAGTTGTTACAAATTGTTCTGAAATTCTTACATAAATTGTAATAGAAGAAAAAAGCTTTGGTTGTTGTGTGTCATGATATGATGGCATCGGGTGCAAAACTTAATGCAAATTAAGCGTGAGATGATACATCAAATATTTCAAGGAAAATCATCCTTTTTGGTTGTTGTTATGAAGTGATGCAGTAACTACTTAAAATATTGCTTGCTAAAAAAACTTCACACTTTTGAAGTTATAAATCATAATTAAAATGTAATTGAGAGTGATTAAGAGTTTTAAAGAAGGAAGTTTATGGTCTTAAATCTTAATCTTTGAGACTTTTAGACCGAAATAAGATTTTAAGTGTTAAATAAGTTTTTTTAAACAAATGTAAATTTTTATTTCCAACTGTTAAAAAAAATAAGGGCTATTTTGAAAACGAGAGATAAGATGAGATTTCACTCGGTTTATGTAGCAGAAAAAAATCTATTGCCACTTAATTCTTGTAAAGTTCTTGTAAAAGTTGGTGATGAAAGTCAGAAGTATTTTTGAAACTGACAAAAAAAAAAAATTTAAATAGAATTTTTTTTTTAAATAACAAAAATATTTTATTTCTTTTTAGTATTTAGTTTTGACCAGTATTGTGTTCAGTTTGGAAATAACAGCTGGAACCTTAATGTTTTTCTACAGATCAGATGTAAGAATTTAATCAAAACACAAATCTCTTCTTTCCTTTTACTTATCATCTTTAATTCAAGGTTTCTGATGTTCTAAGGAAAGAATTCAAACATGGTATTAAAGAAAAATACAATGTAATAGATGAAAAAGGTTTCACTCAAGCTTGGGACCACATACAGACTGAGGTAATTTTTAATATTAAAAAATATATAAAATTTGTTTTTAAAAACTTTTTTTTAGTTTACTTGTTGTGGAGTGCATAATTACTCAGACTGGTTTCACAGCAAAACATGGCCTGAATCAGATTGGGTTCCTGATTCCTGCTGTAACTTCCCAAAGGGAACTAATGTAACTGATTGCGGAAAGAAATCAAATCCGGCATTTTATCATAAACAAGTATGTTTACATATTTTCCGTCATTCTTATCTCATGAATAACTTTGACCTTAAATGGAATTTTTTTTGTATTTTTTTTTTTTTTTTTTTTTTTTAAACAGGGTTGCCTTGAAAAAATGCATTTATGGCTCGTTGAACGGATTCATGTGATCGGTTTGATTTTGTTAGCATTAACATTCATTCAGGTTAGATAATTTTTTTTTTTTTCTAAAAAAATGTGAATAGATAATAATACTTTATTCAACTCTTATTTGTCTTAATGAGGTCATGGTTGGGCGACATGAACTTTAAGCATTAGGATGAATACAAATAGTTGAATAATTTTTTTTATTTTTAATTTATAAATTTTATAAAAATTTCAGTTATTTGGTGTGACATCCTCACTTTTACTTTGCTGTACCTTGCGTCGAAGAAGAAGACACCATAAGTTATAGAATTAATTACGGGAAATTAAAGGCAACTACGGGACCATAAAATTTTGAAAAGTTTATTTTAAGTTCAATTTTATTCCGTTAAACAGCCAAACTGTTATGATGTATTTTATTTTATTTTAAAATTTTTGTTTTTAATTTAAAATTTTTTAGTACTGAAAGTACAAACAAAACTCAATTGTACAAAGACGTACAAAAAAAACAAAATCTGTTTGATTAAAACTAACAAATACGACGTGTGTATTATTTTGTATTACACAACAATAACAACTCATGCTGCATGAGCTGACATTCTTTATTCAAAATGACTAGGTTTACAGGATCAACGGTGACGGACCTTGTTTTTGGGTGAATATTTTCACTTTTTTCTTAATATTTCCAACTCCAATCTTCAATTTCACATAAAAAAAAAACATAATTTTATCATTCCAGGCTTAAAAGTAAAGTCCCATTAGCTTTTTAGGTTCCGTTGCGAATCCTGGACCTAAAGGCAATGGATGGGGACACGCAGGTTTGTATTTCTGAGACTCAAGTCCACGACTCAGATTCAACGTTCGCGAAGTGCCAGCAAACGCCAAACGTCTTAGACGTGCGGGGAGTCGCGAGTGGAGATGACCACATGCATAACATAACGAGAAGCCAATGGCTCAATAGCGAAGCGAATGCGTGGGTCAGCGTCGACGGTGCGGTCAGTCTGGAAGACGAGAACGAGAGTTACGTGCCTCTGATTTTATTCGAAGAGGAAAAAGACGACGAAGGATCGCAAGAAGTAGTCCCGAATTCAAGTAGAAGTCGCAGCTACTCGCAGTGCAACTTGGCGCATTGTTTGTTGGAAAACGACGATCAGAATGCTTCGGTGGGTCTCTACTGCAGTTTGTCCACTTCGTGCCTACTCGATGTGACCAACGAAGTGACCGCTTCAGTGGAGGAAAGTGAACGAGTTTCGCCCTTGGGGTTTGCAGAGTCCACTGATGGGGTTGTAGATGGGCTGTCCGAGAAAGGGCAAACTACACCCGTGCCCCGATTTCGACCAACGGTCAGTTTAGGGTTTAAAAAAATTTTAATATTTTTTAAAAGTTTACAAAAAAAAATTCCAGATTAATCCACATGTCGATGAAGAAGAGCCGGATCCAGAGTTGCCTCGAATGTCCACTATTTTGGAGCAGTTGCCGTGGACTCCGGTCAGAGCGCGAGAATATTTATTGCATTATCTTCAAGTGGCTGAAGAGAAAGGGGTAAGATTTGATTTTAATATTTTTTTTTACTTATAAAATTTATTATTTTATTTTTAGGATCATTATAAAGTGCAGAAACTGAAACAGCAGCTAAAATACTTAAACATCAGACATAAGAAACGCTCGTACAGTGAAGAAAACAGTCAGTGGAACGGTCAAGGGGCTCCAAGCACAAAGAAGAGCACGAACAGCGAAACTTGGTGGCGCACTGGGATGAAAACAAATCATCAGAACAGTTCTTCGAACGGAAGACACTGCCCCGTACCAAATATGGAGATGCGGCAACCGAACGACGTCTGGTATCACCAAATGTCACCGCCTAGACCCCAACCCGTCATGAGAAATACCGCTCCTCAAATGCAAATGCCGCCTCCGTATCAACCTGCGCCGTGGCCGGTGCCATATTGGGATGCAGTTTACGTCGATAGTTGGCAACATCCGCAATTTGCACCTACTTGGCCCATAATACATTGTCCCCCGTAAGCCGGAAGTAGAAGACGTGATTTAAGGGATTATTAATTTTATATTTTATTTTATTTTGGTCTTGCAGATGTCCACCGCCTTGGGGAGGTTACCGCCGTCCTCCTTTGCCTCCTTCGCTCCCATTTGCAGGAGGAGACATTTTTCGAATGAAACAAGTAAAGAAGAAAGAAAATGAATGTTGGTTGATTTTAATTTTAATTTTTTTTTATTGATTTAGGATACTCAACGTTGGTCGAAACGAATGGGAAGATTCTAGGAGCAAGGTTTTGTAATAATTTTATTTAAAAAAAATTTACCATCTATGTCAGGTGTCTCGAAGACGAAAATTTGAATAAAAGTAATGATGGTAAATGGCCAAAATAGAAATTGGTTGAAATTTGAGGTTATTTCTTGTGATCTCATATATTTAAATTAATACCAAGTGTAAAATGACACTTCGAAATTCAGGTTTATAGAATCACATTAGACATGATATATAAGGCACATAAACTTGAATAAAAGCCTTGGTTTCTATACAATATCTATTTTTTAATTTGTTATTATTATTATTTACTACTAGGCTTGTAAATGCAGGGTTTTAAGTTTCATATACAAATTATGTATATTCACGGTAATCAATTTGTGCCTAGTTTAAAGAAGCAGCAAGAAACCAGTAAAGGTAAGTGACACATTTAACACATTTTCATACCAATTTCGTATTTATTCAAATAGCCATATAAACTTGCATACAAATAAATCGATCCAGTTAATTAAACAAATATTGTAAACAAAAAAAAATTAAAAAAAAAAAAAACAGTTACGCCTTCACTCAAAATTTTTATCTTGATGATGAAATTTTAGTAAAAAAGGGAATAAAAAATTACTTCATGAATTCAATTTTAACTTTTCTAACAATTCATCGGCTATTTCGCTAGTTGTAACTCTAATCAGTAACGGAATTGCTGTGGTTGGATCCATTTTGCTCGACATTACGGGGTTAGGTACGCAACAGATCATAATATTATTCTGTCCCATTTTCTGCACAGGCAATGTCGAGTAGATGTAAACGTTCAGTAATATATTACCTTAAAAAGAAAAAAAAATTAATAAATAAAATTTCTCATTTTTAAATTTACAGGATATGTGTAATATAATACCTAAACTTGTATCTGCTCTGATTACTAATTGTAACTTATCGTCCTTCATTTTCAAATGCAGCATGCCGACTCCTCTTTCAATGAACGCTCCTTCGTATTTGTAAAACAATTTACACTTCTGACTGTAGAACGAATCTTCTTCCTGAATTGGTACAACTTCGTGTTGCAATTCTATTTTAATAAAAATAAATGTTTTAATTTCCACTTAAAAAAAAAATAAATAAATACTAATCCACCCTCTGGTTCCTCTTCCTCAGTGCTCGCATTATCTTCTTCCTTAGATGGTGCAGGTGGCATATTCCCAAATGTCACTTGATTAGCCGGTGCACTGTTTACAAAAATATATATATATATACATATTCAATTGCAAAATTTTTATCAATACCTGACATTCAACAATTCTAGTTTGGGTGGTTTCTCTTGCAATATGGAATTAGTCGACGGAATCCCAACAACCATCGATATCTCCCCGCCCAAATCCTCCCCACGCGCCTCCATGGCATTCGCCTGATGATTCACAACGGTGTTATTCCCACCGACGAAGTGTCCCGGCAGCACGTCGATCGCCTGCACCAACGGCCGAATACAGTCTACCGGCTTTGGCAATTTGGACGAACCCATTGCGGCCGATGACTGGTTAGTATTCATCATCACCGTGGTGCCAGTCGGTTGCGTGACCGAGATTAGGTTTGGGAATCGCTGCTCCATTTCCACGTAATACTTCTCGTAATCTCTAAAAACAGGAGTCAAAATGCAGTGAGGGTTCTGCTGCACGTGCACCGTAATCCATTTGACCACTGCTTCGTTGAGCACACGCAGCCGCCGAAAGAAGTCGCCGACGGTTGGTGAGGTTTTCATCGGCTCGGGCGAAGGGTTGATATCGGAAGGAGGCTTAGGGGTGTTAAATGTGCCGCCGGAGCAGCTCGGTGTTGCGACGTTGTTGTTGTTGGAGGAGGACGAGGACGTTGCCGAAGACGTAAAAGCCATTGTTGAACTCGACGAGGCCGCAGAAGGAACAGCGGTCGCGGTTATGTTGATACTGGAAGTGCCGTTCACTTCTGTCGTTGGTTTCGTTGGGTTCACGTCGAAATGGAAGAGGTTTGATTGCGCGTTGGAAGGTTGGAGCGAGGCGAAACCGGTTAATCCAGAGAATCCAGAGACAACACTCGTGTTCGGTTTTTGGTTTGAACGATCTACTGTAGTTGGAAGCTATGGGGAGAAAAAATTTTTAAGAAAAAAAAAAAGAAACAATTTTTAATTAAATTTTAGCATTTTCGCATTTACTGGTGTTGAAACGCGCCGTTTGGCTTTTTTCACAGTCCTGCTACTCATTTCTTCGGAAGTTGCACTTGTAAATGAACCCGCCTGTGTAAATGAAATAAGTAAATTGGTATTTAACGTTTTTGTAATTGTGTATAGGAGTAAATCAATATTAATTATCATTACTTCTTCTTTATCACCCTCCTGATCCCAGTTATCTTGATGAAGTGGTGTGGTAGCTGTGCGTTTAGCCATATCTGTTGAGTATTACAAAATTAAATAAAACATTAATAATTATGTGATACCTGAGCTTTTTAAATTTGATCCCATCTGAATGCCATGCAACATTTGGCGCTTAAAATAAGTAAACGCCGGTTTGAGCGTGGAAGTGGCAGGTTCGATCGCTAAAATAAGTGATATATGGTTACGATAATTGTCAACTTACTGGTGAAATCGGGGAGAAAACTTTATTACGATTACTAGCACTGTGCAATATAATATTGTTATGCTTTAACCAGCAACTCAGCATTCAAAGAAGGCCGCCATGATGAAAGTAGGAATACAAAGTTGACGGCATGAAATTTTGCATCTGTGTTTAAAGTGGTTCAAAGAGTTCTAGTGGTTAAAAGTTTTGGGATGATACGGAACATTTTTCACTCGCAAGAAACAAAAGGAATGCTTCGAAAGGTTGAATGGAAGTTTGGAAGACAATGAATGCAAATTTGCTAACTGGCGTAATAAAGTAGTGCGGCCATTTGATTTCAAATGTGAAACGATTTCGGGGCTACGTGTAAATGAGATCATAATTT
>JAQFZP010003314.1:0-10614 GCA_034695745.1 Geophilus truncorum | reverse complement strand
TTTAGCAGAAATTTAACATCACAAACAAATAAAAATTTAAAAAGAATAAAAATCAGTTGGAATATCGGCAGCACGAATCGATTCGCTTTACAAACAAAACACATGCTTTTCTTTCCTTATAAGGGACGTGTTTCATCACCTTTTACTTCGCGTGTAGGCAGCAGACAGAACACGAACATGTGAAATCAGAAGACAGCCAATTTAGCTGTGAGAGCGGAACTGAAGACACAAAACAGAACCTAAACGACATAATCACAAAGAAGAAATTAACATGAACGGGCCAACCACAACAACCGACGAGAAAACGATGGAAGGTAAAAACAAAATATAAAATTATATTTGAAAACGCGGAAAACAACATTGCAGCTACAGTTTTGTTAAAACATTCATTTAATTGGAATTTTTTTCACTTAACAGTCCTCATAAACTTTATAAATTTAACATATTTTCAAATAATTTCTACACTTAGTAAAAAACTCCTCATCATTTTCGAATTTCAAACTGCCGATTGCCACAAATTCAGTTAAATTCAATTAAATTTTATAAAAAAAAATGTTAGAAGTAAGTTGGAATTTTGTCGTAAATTGTTACACGATAACGATAAGTAAAAAGATATCTTATTTTGCTATCATAGCAACTATCAAAATCCAAAGTGTTACCGGTTGTTTTATTACATTTGTCTGACGTCACAATTACGTCATGATTAAAAATTTCAAAATAAGGTAAGTATCTGACGAAAGGAATCTTCCCTGACTCACAGAACACGGAATGACATCAATTTACTGTTAGATGAGCTCAGAATTAGGGTTCGCCATAGGTCAATTACATAATTACATAAATGCTCACAATTATCGTGATTGAAGCTTTTCTCGTGTGTACTTCGTGCTTCAATTCCCACATTTTGTATTGTTATTGACACGCTGAGAAAGACGAAACGGTATTTAGAAAATACCCTCGATTTTACGTCACAAACGTTCAAACAATTTCTTTTGTTTATTTATTCGTTCAAACTCAACCCACGCAACGATTAAAAAGATGTTGAGGAAGAAGAAAATAAACGCGTTTATTTTTAGTAACAGATTTGTACTTTAACCAACTCTTAACTCTCCAGACCCCCTCTGAGGGGTGTGTGAGTTAAGACAATTTGAGTGAATTATGTGTCAAATAATTCTAATTTGTGGGAATAAGGGGCTGGCAAGTACAAGAGGTTGATTGTTTGGGATTTTTTTTGTTAAATTGTAAATTGCGATTGTGCTTTGTTTTTGTAATTGGAAACAAGCCACTGCGAAGCATCACGGTTTAACTTATGTTCAATGGCTGGGTGAGAGGTTTGTCGTGCTTGGCAGATATAAATTTAATCGTTAACTAACATATGAAAGCAAGCTGTAAAAGAGTGGATTGAGGGGAAATTAGGGTTGGATGTTGAACTGAGTTGGAAGATGTTGAAATGTTTACAATGATTTTGTTTTTTACTTGTCCCCGATCGTAAATTGGAGTCAAATGATGAGTGATAAATTGAGAGAAATGTTTGGACATATTTCTTCCTTTTTTTTTTTTTTTTTTTTCTATTATTTTTTTTTTTTTTTAAATTGGTTGCGGCATTGCAATAGGGGGAAATCTATTTTAAAAGTAAATATGTTTTGATGATAGAAAGACGTCGTGACTAATTTCATTTATTTATTGCCAAACGAACGATGAACCTGGAAATATTTGCCTTTGGTCAGAAATTTCCAGTCATCTGCACATCAAAGCTGTGACATAGTCCGATTTGTCTCGAAGCGAGAAATTGAATCAATTGATCACTTGCGAATTTCCATCAAAAAATTTGAATTTAAAATTGAATTAAATATGTGAAAAAAATTACAAAATTTCAAACTTTTTTTTCCACAAAATTTTATTACTGTACTTATTGAAATTTTACATTGTCCGTGCTTATAAACAACTTCCAAGACTCAGGTCGAGTTCAAACGGAGGCAAAAACCTTAATCTTCTTTTTTTTGCTTTCTGATAAAACGCCCGTATGATGCTGGACATCATTTCTCATTATTTTTTTCCTGCACTGTCATAAAAATCAATTTCATTTCACTGTGCAAAGATAATAAACGATTATCATGATACGCCAAATCTATATTTAAAATAGTTGTTTCAAATCACAGGATGAATCAGTTGAGATTAAAAAGGGCAGTGTACTTTTAATTCGTTGAAAAGAAAAAAAAAGTTTTTTTTTTTTTTGTAGAGACCTCTTTTATTAATCTAAAAATACGTGTTGGGCAGGATAAAGCTGTTTTTCTATTGAACACGTCGCATGAGTCACAAAATTGCGACACGAGTGATAAATCGGATGAATAAATCTTGCATTGCCGGCAGTGCTCTTCCACATGTGGCATCCGTGAAGTCGCAGACTTTGCTCCTATCAACACTCAAACAAAGTTTACCTCTCGGAAATAGAGATTCGGGATATTTATGGTTGAGGGACTCCGGAAATTCAAATTTAAAATTGGGAGTTAAAAATATCCGTAATTAAACTGTACAAAAAAAATTGATCTGACACAGATTTCTAAGGTCAAGTATAAAAATTTAATTATATTATTATTTTCATAAAAAAATGAAATAAAAACTTCCTCCTATATCATCATCATTATTTTTATTTTATAAATTCTAAGAAAATAACGACAAGGAAATCTAAAAATAATTTTACAATATATTGAAATTTTGTTCTGAAGAAAGAAGCACGCACTGACCACTCTGACGTCAGAATTTAATCAATAGTCATACAATTTATCATTTCGATGATGGGGAAAAAAATATGTTCTCCCTCAACACGTTTCAGCTGTTAGCTCAAGATCATATGATCACATTTCCTCATAAAAAACGACAGTCCTTGCAAGAGAGTATTGTTTGCTATTCATCACAACACAAATTACCACATTTCCTCTATTAATTCCCGGGATGTTATGGAAAATTGTGAATAATAGGAATTAGGTCAATTTCAATTATCCATGCTCGACTGCTTTTTCGCATAAATAAAACAAGTTAGACTAATTTTGGGCTCGAGGTGACATTATTTCCCGCCCAAGATTACCTTCAGACGGTGATGTTTATTGCATAACACACATACCTTGAGCCGAAAAGTTGCCAGCTCGAAATCTTATGGGAAAAGCAAATCCCAAACGCGCAAATGCATTTAGCAAATTAAGTGAAAATGTTGAGCCAACACCCAAATTTGGCTTCATATTTTTTTTCCCCAGTTTTATTTTATGCGATCAAAGAAAAGAGGAGGAGGGAAGGTGACCTTTGCCGAGAGAAGAATTTGGCTATTTATGAATCAGTCCCCACTTTTGATGCGGGCAATTTATAGGGTATAAAATGTCGGTATTTATATGGCAATGAAGTAATGGCATGAAATATTAGCACGCGAAAATTGAGATGTAAAGAAATCAGTCAATGCCAGTATCAAGTAGGCCGGGAAACGAGGGCATTCAAAGGGTAATAAATTGGAAACACGCTTGCAAAAAGGGATTAAAGCTGCTTGTGTGGAATATTTCACGCTTGAGTGTGACGAGGATGTCTATTCGTGAAGGAAAGTGTGTGAGAATGATGTCATTTGTTGGGTTGGAATTGTTTCTCTGTGAAGTTGAGAGATATTTAATTTAGTTAATAACACGTGATAGTGTTGTTGCAGTAAGGGTAACATTACCTTCGAGTCAAAATGAATGTGGAACCGCTTGATTTATAGTCTCGAATGGCTGTGGCTGGCTATTTGACACTTGTGGGTCTTTTTTTTTCTCTTCTTTTTATAGATAAATAAATGATGTAACAGAATGTTTTATGCTTAATTAAATTTAAATGTTCCTTACTGTGCATGTGCATTGAATAGCTATTAAGAATGAGTTTATTTTGAGGATTTATTGTCATTAATCACGAAGTAAATGAATAATTAGCCGATGTGCTGATTCGTAATTTGGTTAATTGGTATCACACAAGTCGACATTAAAACCCGTGGGATTAAATATTAATTGATTCGTCAATCAATTCCCACAAGGGCGTCGCCGTGTTTAATCAGCATTTTTTTTAAGGTTCTGTGATGGTAAATAACAGAAAATCAATGCACGTCTTACTAGGAAACAAAAAATATAAATTAAATTAATGAAGTTGTGAGAAAAACAAATAAAATGAATAATTCTATATTTCCAGAGCATATAGTAATGACTCCGACTAAAAAGACGCAGAAATCCACGACTATTCGCATGGAGCGTTTGATAAAAGCGCAACTTGCAGATGATGGAGTGATGCACGTGGCTGGAGGAGACCACAAGGGAATCGTAATTAATAAGGAAGTCAACTTGAACGGTAGGTCACTGAAATAAAATTTAAAATTAATCAATCGAGTACCAAATTTCAACATAAGAGGGCAAAGAATTTATATACTGAGAGATTTTGTTTTTTATTTTTCAGAGGACTGCAATGTGGCGCCTCATCTGTTCCTTCAATTTAAAGTGTTTTTGGTCAACCAGCAAACGAGTAAACACGTGCAAGAGAAGAGAATTTTACGGTTTTGGTTCAAGTCTGAGCTTAATGACGATCAGCAGATGCACGTGGCGCAAGATTTTTTTAAAGAGCTAGTCAGCCCACTGGAATTTCCCAGAGGTTTGTTTTGTTTTGTTTTAAATAAAAAGACAAGGAATTTTTATTCGCCCGATTCTCACAGAAAAATATGCGATGGGAGAATGAGAGCGGCGTTACACACAATCACAATACAAAGTGCTTTGATCGTGTGATTGACGAGTGGAATAAGCTTACATTTGCCCCTTATCACGTTACAACAGAAACGTTTTATAGTGATGTACAATGGCGAGATTAAAAGTGATCTTATTAATAATAAATAACTGGTCAAAACTCAAGGTTAGCGAAGTGGAAAAGCAAACAAAAAGTGAAATGAATGCCTTGGCTTAATATTATATCTGGCGTAGTTGCCAAAATTTTTTAGGATTGTTTATTCTCTCTGATAAGATCACTGGGCCAATGTTTTTGTTTGTCAGAAACACTCGCAGTGCAAGTCTTGGCCAAATATAAACTTCTTAAGAATCTGCAAGTTTCAAGTTTTTTTCCCCTTCTTTTCTTTGCATAATTTTTAAAGAGTTTTTTCGATGCCTAGGAATAAGAATAAACTCTTTTCACAAAAAAGAAAAGAAATATAGCTTTTGAATTGTGATGGAAATAATTAATGTTTTTAAACTTTAAATTACAAAAAATTTGGCCTTTTTTTTTTTTTTATTGAAATAGATAAAGAAAAATAAAATTTCTCGTCGAAGCAGGTCTACATTGCAGTAAAGCCTACTTTTATTTTATTTTTATTTTTTTAGATTACGTTGGATTTATTAAAAAAATAATGAAGTTAATGCAGCTGCGATATTCAATGATAGCTAAGATTGAAGTCGAATTGTGCCAATTGGAGGAAGTAGAAAAAATTCCAAGCCGACCAAGTATGTAGAGTCAATCAATAATCTACTTGACTTTTATTATATCTTACCTCAAATCCAAATTAGGATTTACATCAGAACTAGCTTAGATTTAATCTTATTTACGAGAATTTTTTTTTTTTGCAAATTTTAATTCATAAATTTCAATATATACAGCAATGAAAAGGGGGCTTCTTATTACTGTTGGAAGAAGTTGGGCGGAACAAGGTTTGGATTTTTATTTAAAGAAAATATTTAGGCATGCAGGTTTGAATAATCTGCTAAAACAACTAATAAGAGATTTTTGGGATTTTTGTGTTGAATTTTTAATTTAAACTGAAAATGAGTTGATTAAAATTGACAAATTAAAACGGTGTTTTTTCAAGTTTTGCCATTTTCAAAGGACACATACCCATTGAAGTTTCTTCTTTTCTCTTTGCATGTTGCATGACATTTGTTAAACGTGATAATTTAGCACGATTCGGAACACGATTTTTCATTTTTATACTCCTACTCACCTTTTATTTTTACATCTATGAGATTTGGGTTTAATTTTTTTTGTAAGTACTAAACCAATTCCTAAATTTTTCAATTATTTTACCTAATAGAACTGAAATTGCACTTTTAAATTTTTATTTATTTGCAGTTAATAGGGACTTTTTGTCAGTAGGTTTCAATTCAAGTAAAATATAAATTTCCCTATTAACGTTTTGTTTTTCATTATTATTACACCTTCGGTTATTTACATTGATGATTTTGTTTATTTGTAGTATCCTTGGATGATTCTCTCTTGAATAGCAAAACAGAAGTAACAGATGAACGGGTGCTAGAAATGATTGAATCGGCTTATCCGACTGCTATGACCATTCCAGACATGGCCAAGTAAATTTATAGATTAAGAAATCAATCATTTTCAGTGACTTGATACAGAGCTTTTAAAATTTTCTCACGCGGTCAATTGATTTAATGATTTCACGAACTATTTTCAGCTTATACAAATTGATTAACGAATGTTTAACTATTTATTTTAGCCAACTAAACTGCACCGAAGAAGAAGTACACTTGCACATTATGCAGCTGGAAGAAAAGAAATTAATTCGACCGGTCGAAACTTCTAATGGCAAAAGCTACATTCGTATTGTGTTTAATGAAAAAGGTTTGTAATGACATTTTAATTCAATGTGACTTATTTTCACTAATAATTTTTTTTTTTTTTAAAGAAGTAAAAGTTGTTCGTCAAATGCCAACTGTTGTAAATAACCAACAGCCCACTATAGCTATCATCACTTCGCAATACTGTGAGAAACTAGCGGTAGATGCAATGATAGAAAATAAAGACACATACGTTCGATACACGACCGTTGGCGAGTCGAATGTATACACACTCGGCAGCATCGGCTCACACCGTGTAGTTGCAACTAAGCTTCCAACTATAGGCCACACACGGGCAGCTATGATTGCTACTGGCAATACCACCACTAGACTTTTAGGTAATTGGAGTTTATACGAAAAGTGATTTTTCAATTAAATTTTACGTTCAATGGATTTGAAAATTTAGCAGAAATTTCAATTCGTCAATTGTCAGTTTGCAATATAGTAATTCGCGATTTGACACTTGGCGAACTAACATTTAGCGATTTTGCCTAGTTGCGATATATATTTTCACAGAAGATCCCTTGTCCCAATTTTATCACTATCGGTACCCTAATTGATTTATTTTTTGATTTATTTTAGGTTGCTTCCAGAAAGTAGATTACGTCTTCCTCGTAGGTTTGGGTGGTGGAATACCGCATTTTACCGACTACAATCGACACGTTCGACTCGGAGACGTAGTCGTATCGGCTCCGAAAGAAACCTCGCCTTTCATATACGCCTACTGCGAGCAGGTCAAACCAGACAATGAAAACTTTACTTTCGAAACTAAGACCTGGCTGCCTCAAGACCTCATTTTACAAGACCTCGCACGTTCGGTCGCAGATCCGAGCAACGACGTCAACTGGGCAGCATATGCTGACGAAACAATCGAGAACGTGGACAGAGAAGACATCGATTTCTCTCGACCGTCGTCAAGTACAGACAAACTCTACATGTCTCTGGGTGGAAAAGACGTGATCGAGGTGGAGCACCCACTTCCACCAGAAGGAATGGTCAATCATCAGAACGAAGGGGTTCCGCGAGTACATTTTGGAGCCATCGGATCCGGCCGACACGTCGTGAGAGACGACACCTACCGTCAAGCCTTTACAACAAAATACGGAATTATGGCCATGGATCACGAGTTCGACGCTGTCGTTGACTCTATTTACGGGAACAGGAAGGAAAGTTACGTGTTCGTTCGTGGCATCGCAGACTACCGCGATGGAACTCGACGTAAGGAATGGCAGCCATATGCAGCTCTGATGGCCGCAGCTTTCACTAAAGCCGTAATTGCAGCATTACCACCACCCGAATTCGATTAAAAAATTGTTATTTTTGTTATCGACATTTTAAAAGATTTTTTTTTTTTCGATTTATTATATACAGTAATTATAATGTTGTTATTGCAGTTTTTGCACACTGTCTGTATGTATCATAGAGTAGTTCGTTTTTTTATTATTTCTTTTTTTTTTTTTCGTTTGACATTCCGTTCCTCTCGAATTGACAGGTTGAATTTTAGATGTATTTTAATACGAAAGTGTTTGGAAGTGTGAAGTTTTTCTGTGGCTTTTATTTAAACACTTGTGCCTTTGTTTGGTGCATCGGTTTTGTCTCTTAAAATGTACATTTTTATTTTCGTTTGATATTTGTATTACTATTTTAGATTCCAATAATTGCATAGTACAAGTGCCTGGAAACTTAACTAATAGAATATTTCAAAAATATTTGTTATTAGTTTTCATTTCCTTTTTTTTTTTTCACTAGTTGACATTTAAAGTTTTTCTTTTCTCACTAAGTTACATTTAATGTTTAATTAATCTTAATGTTTAAAAGAAATTACTGTTTTCTGGTTTTGTGAAACGTTTGTAGGAAAAATCTGTGATAATTAAAAACCTCGAATTCCAGTAATTTGTCTTAAAAAATAGTATGTTTATGTAATATCTAGACAGTAAATAAATTTTATTAGATTATTTATACAGAAAATAAGAAGCAGATTATTTGATAGTCTGCTTCGCATCCTCAAGTAACTTGTGCGAAAACCATTAGATGTCACAGCGATCGTGGAAATACTTCAAACTCGTCCGAGAGATGTCGCTACAAAATAATAAGGCGGCAAAGTTCAAGGAAAAACGTGTCTAAAGTAAATAATTAAAAGAAATTTCTGAAAGTCATATAAAAATTAAAGGTATGCACTAAAACTTAACGTATGTGTAGTTATAACTAAATGATGTGTATTATGTTCTTTAAAAAAACTCTCTATAACAAATTTGTAAATAATAATTAAATTTGGGTGTTATAAATTTCCAAGAGACTTGTACAATTTTATATGAGGTTTACTGCTATTTTTTTGTTTACTTTGTAGCAAATTCCGAATCTCGAGACTGGCAGAGCCGAGAAGGTTCAGCTCGAAGTTCAGTGATGAGACCAATGATAAAAACCAGAAATAGTGACTATGAGACTACGAGGGGTGGGGAAGAGATGAGGGGATGGATAATGGATATCGGATCACCACCATGTCTGTGGTAATGGCAGTGAACGCGACACCTACTCCCTTTATACACAAACACGTGACACAGGAATGACTACTTTGTCTCATAATGGAATTTTCCAAATATTATTGATTTCGCATTCACTTTCAAACAGCTTTAAACTGCAAGTTTTCCTATCTTTTTATGTCCACTATTTTTTTGTTTGTTTGTTTGTTTTTCATTTCTAGGCCCAAAACCAGAGTTTACTCATTTGCAAATATTGAAAACAAAGTTCCACAACTGGTTGACTCCTGAAATTGTTGACAAAAAAAATCAACATTTTATTACATTGCTCTGAAATTGCATTCGCTTGACATATTTTTGAAATTAGGGTTCTTTTCCAACTACGGTATAATTTGTTTTGTCAACTTTCCCCTCTTCACCTGATATTAAATTCTGTAAAATTAAAGGGCAGATGCACTGACAAATGAGATTTCTTTCTAGATTACAAATAACTACAATTTCAAGGTATAATATAGGATATCAACACTGGGAATTAAACTAATAAATAATCTTGAGAACAACTCATTAAAAATAGCTTTCATTTAAATTAAAATTTTTGAAAGGAAAAAATTTTAAATTTTACATCAAAATGCACATTCATTTTGTTTTATTTCCCTTGAACATCTCAGTAGGGGCGAAGCAGGCAGAGAGAATTAAATTAATTTCTGCTCTATCAAGATAAAAACAGCTGACTGTCCCAGGACATGAAACAATTTAATTTTATCTCTTCTACAACTCTTGCCAAACCCACTCATCTCATCTGTCAGTAAAAGTTTTAGCTTGAACTTTGTTTTTGCTGACGACACACATTATTCAGTAGCCGCACTTCACTTACTTGTTAGCTTGGAATTGGAAACTTTGTTTTATTGTCCAGAAAAAGTGTTTTTGTTAATTTCTTTTACTGGAAAAATACACTGTATTTTCGGGTACTTTCGGATGTTAAAAGCAATTTTGGGTTGAGAGTTGTTCTCTCTTTCTTTTCTAATGTATTTTTTCCCACAACCGAATTTCCCCCAGTAAAATATACACTTACCATTTGATCACTTTTTCATTTTTTGCTCACATCTACTAATCCATCAGAGCTGGACCTATGCTGCGATATCTTTTAAACTCCTTGCACCAAGAACTAGCTTTTTGGCGTTTGAACATCTTCTGGAACGTGACAATTTATAGCTTTATCGTCGCGTAAGTGCTAAACTATTTTCACGAAATCCCCACGTTATTAACCTCTTTTGTTAACTCCTAATTCCAGAAACTGTGCTGGGATGGGAATCGACAATTCCGAGTTAATTGGATGAGGGTTCTTTGAAATCGCAAGACTCTCAAGAAAGAAGCGTCCTGTTTCACTCGTTTGCTCACATCTACTAATTTATCAGAGCTGGAGCTATGCATGCGATATCTTTTAAACTCCTTGCACCAAGAACTAGCTTTTCTGCTATAAACAGAAGAGATTTGAGAAAGTTGAAAAATTGGCTCCCAGCTGTTCA
>JAQFZP010003313.1:0-10619 GCA_034695745.1 Geophilus truncorum | reverse complement strand
AATGGTGTATAGTTTGTTAGGTCTCCATGGCTACTTTTCTCAAAACAATTCCCACAAAAAACCTGCTTGGCTATTATGATATAGATTGGATTTGATCGAAGCCAATCAGATCTACAAAGACATCTACCTTCACGACGTGTAATTATAGGGATTGAAAATCAAAATTTGATGAAGGAAAAATGCTATTTTGAGATTGGTCATATTTTTAGATTGACCGATCACATTTTATTATTTTTATTGTTCGATATTTTTTCTTGTAAGAGAAAATTTTGTAATTGTTAGATATTAAATTTTAATGAAACCAAATACCAGTATTGAAAAAAATTGTTTAAGGGAATAATATAAGTATCCAAGATGATTGTTTAGCAGTAATTTGAGACAATTAGTACTTTTTGAGCTCTAAGCCTCTCCTCAAATAGTTCGTCCAAGATGGAAGGAGGATCACCGTCGAATGGACAAATTTCGGTTGGTTTACATAAATGGAGTCCAAAGAATGGGACGTTTGTTATTTGTTAAGTCTTTTTAATTCAATATCTAGGACTTTTACAACGTCGAAGACGGGGAATTGGTCAGAATACTCGATTCACAAGACCAACAAGCAAAACTCCAAGCGACGCAACAAGTCAGAAAACGCTTGTGTTACAAACCAAAACTACCGATTGACGAAATCATTCAAGCCGGAGTTGTTCCGCGTTTAGTCAGTTTTTTGAAATGCAATGACAAGTAAGTAAAAATAATTAACTTCATTAAATATTTTAAAATTAAATAAAATTAATTTATATTTTTAGTCCTATTTTGCAATTCGAGGCCGCATGGGCACTCACTAACATCGCATCCGGCACAACAGAGCAAACGAAAGTGGTCGTCGACGCTGGCGCAGTTCCTGAATTTATTTTGCTTTTGTCGTCCCCGAATGCAAATGTTGCCAGACAAGCCGTGTGGGCTTTAGGAAACATTGCTGGAGACGAATCTGATTTGGTGATCGAGTCTGGGATTTTGACTTTCTTAGTGCCGAAACTCGTCAATATCGTCGATGAGTTTTGTAAAGTTAATTCCATCCTCGACTCAGATAAATTTTTCTGTCAAGACGCCGTGTGGACCATTTTAAATTTGTGCAGAAAGAAAATTCATGCAACACCGGCCGTCGTAGCAAAAGAATGTGTTCCCCTATTAACGTCGATCATTCACAACGACGGTACGATTTTCTTACAAATGTAAAATTTTTGTATAACTTTATTAAGTGATTTAATTTCATTTATTTTTTGTAGCAATTGATCCCGTTGTTGTTTCCTATTCATGTTGGATTTTTTCCTATCTCGCTGAGACCGACACCGATAAAATCGATACGATCATTAAGTCCAACGCTGTGCCAAAACTCGTTAAGCTTCTTGGACGCTCCGCCGAACCCAACATCCTTATTCCAGTTTTACGAGCTGTTGGTAGTATAGTAACTGGGAAAGATGAGCATGTAATTACTTTAGCAAGTTATTAGGTTAAGTTATATTCATTTAATTTCTAAATTTTTAGACTAAAGCTGTTATTGATGCCAACGTTTTACCCGCCCTTCATAAGTTGTTGCATCACGAGATACCGTGCGTTCAAAAAAATACTTCGTGGGCTATTTCAAAGATCACCGCCAGAACCATGGTGCAAATTGAAGCAGTTATTTCTTCTGGCATCATTCCCGACATTCTAAGGTTATTGAAACGAGTGACTGCCAAAGTAAACAAAACAAAGACAATTTTTACTTTCTTTGTTTATTTAATATTATTTATAAATTTTACAATATTTTGTCTTTTTTTAGGCTCAATTGAAGATTCAAAAGGAGATAATCGAGGCCATTACTAACTTTACTTCTGGTGCAAACAATGAGCAAATTGCCTATTTAGTCAACAATGGCGCTTTGGGACCTTATTGCGAGTGTTTGTCGAGCATCGATACTAACGTGATTAAATTGATTCTCGATGGATTGGCCAATATTTTGCGGGTATAAAATGAAAATAATGGAAGTAATTCGATGTAAATTTTTCACTTTTGTTTTCTAAATAAATAGAATGTCAAGAACGCGTGTGATCTCGTCAACGAATGCGATGTATTGGATTTAATCAAAGATTTTCAGAACCACGAAAACGAAGACATCTGTCTTTTGGCGCATAAATTAATTCGAAATTACTTTTCAGAGGCTGACAAAGTTTAAATTCTCTCTTTTTTTCTTAATATACTGATGCTAGTTACAACTTCTAAATTGTTACCTCGTTTAATCTTGCTTGTGATCACAGTGTAGACAGGATCCTTTCTACACCGTGGTCCAAGCATAAATTCACACAATGCTGTTGAGGTCAAAGGTACTTTGCTCTTTGACCTCGATCTGCTCAAATTTGATTTGTTCTCCCATCTGATAAGAGATTGTAAAATATAGTTTCTCAGAATTCTTTTCATGCTTTTTTAATTTTGATCTGAATTAATATCTATCCCGATATTTTTTATAAAATAACAACTAAATTTTTATTATGCTCAATAAATTTTTTTTTGCAATTTGTACAATACTTTTATACGATATAATAAAAACAAAAACCAACTTTTACTCAAAACATAACGGATAACGCAAAAATGGTCAATTTAACAAAATAAATCATTGAGAAAATTTGGATCTATTCAAATTTTATTAAATGTTTCTTCAACGAAAATGTGCGCTTTACTCATCGGATAAGCAACAAATTAATTATAAAATTTGATCAAGAAACTAAAAAATCTGTATTTTGTGTGAATACAAAGCTCAAAGCGCTTCTGATTTGAAACGACACATGGTGAAACACACGGGTGAAAAATTATTCAAATGCGCGAAATTTGTGCCATTGGTTTTTCGGTGAAGAAAAGTTTGAAGTACCCTACCACATGATGGTACACAGTGGAGAGAAACCATTCAAAATGCGGCATTTGTGACTACACTTCTTCCGTAAGTGCAAACGTGAAAAGACACGAATTTTTAACTACGGTAATTTAAAATTAATTTCATTAGCAGTAAGTTTTGTCATGTTTGATCGATACATATTGCAATCTAGTGTCGAAATTTGCAATTTCAACACATTTAAAATTGATTTCAAAGCCTTTCAGAACCACGAAAACGAAGACATCTGTCTTTCGGCGCGAAATTTAACTGAATTATATTTTTGGCAAGCGACGAACAAGACGAAATAGATAAACGAATTTACTTTTCTTATTTCGAAATCTACTGCTGCTAACTACACCTACAACTTTTAAATTATTACCTCATTAATTAATCTTGCTTGTGTTTCAGGTTAATGTCAGCCAAGTTAGACTTGTATTTTTACATTTACTAACAAAAGCAATAAATTTTTATTTTGATGTATAAATTTTGGCAATTCGTTATCATTTACGCCCGTATTTGAAAAATGGAAATAGATTTGCCATAGTTTAAAAGTCGCATGACAGCTCACGACGTACCGGTAAGCAATTACTGTATCGTATCGCAAAGCGTTTAAATGATTTTGTTCAATTTTTACTACAATAGGAGATATTAACAAACAAATTTTATATTGGGAGGTTTTATAATTTTAATTTTATTTTATAATCTGAGTGTTGATATGGAAATAAAAGTGATTTTAATGTCATGTGTTAAGATTTAGTGGTTTTGTTGAGCAACGTGGAGATATAGTGATTTTGGTACATGAAAATGTGTTATTGTGTTTTACAATACTTTTTATCAGTGAAATGAAGATTTTTATGAGTTTTATGAGGAAAGCCTTTTCATTGCTTTCATGAAACAAATAAAGATTTATACAGTGTTTGTGAATCAAGTTAGTTGTTACCGTTTAACACCAATTGATTTTTTCAGACGAATTTCCGTATGTGTTGTCCGACGTGGTACACATGCGAATAATTCTAACTCCACCAACACCTATTGGCAAGTGGTGGCCCGAGTTGAGCGACGAGGAAATCGATCAACCAACAGCAAGTAATTATTTCATGATTTGAACACACTAGAGTAATTCCAATAAAATTTTCTTAAATTTTAGTTGAGTCAACCATATGTGAAGAAAAGTGACTAGCCAAAGCACAAACAAGACAAAATAAGTAAAAGAACAAAGACTAAAAGTACGAAAAGAAAAGAAGTGAAAAGCGAAAACAAAGAAGTAAACATATGTCAGGCATGTGTGTCGAAAAGTGACACTGTGAGAGACTTATTACAAGACAGTCATTCAATAAGTGAAGAAGAAGAAGAAGAAGCCAAGAGAGAGAATAAGGACAAAGATGTTGCCTTGAGCGAAGCTGGTGCTTCACTGATCTAATAATGCATTTACATTTGCAAAGAAAACTCTTAACAATAGTCATGGACTTGATGCATCACATCACTGTTAAAAACAATTAGAAAAAATAACACATTAAGAAAGAAAGCATATGGCAACAATAAGCACATGCTAAAAGGCTTAAACTAGAGATAAATATCAGGCTTAAATGTAAGTACAAATACAGAACCTTAAACCTAACTTAAAAAGATGGTAAAAATGTGCAACATTGTGAAATTGCATCGTTGATAGAATTTCGTAATATTGATATCCACAGCAATTGGTATTGTGAACTTAGATGCAAATAAGCAAAGAATGGAAAGAAATGACAACCCATTACTTTCAACTAATTACTTAGACAAAATTATTATAAATAATTTTCATTTTCATTTATTGGTAGAAATAAAGTCGACCTAATTTTAGACAAATGTCTTTAAATTTCATGAAAAATCGATTTTAATTATGAAATAATCGATTTTCATATTTAATTTTAGTAAATAATCATAAAATCTATTATGTAAAACATCAGCAAAGAAAGGTCACAAACTCGTAAATTGCGAGAATGTCAAACAAGTAAAATAGCCACTATTTTTATATTTCGTTGACCACTTTGTATTGTAATAATTTTGGTGAAATTATATCATTTTTCACACAAAACATTCCGGAAAAAAAAAATAGATAAAATTACAATAAAAAAAAAATTAAATTTTTCAAATTTCAACCCAAATTCAAATTTCTGTCATTTTCGTGACTCCTGTTGCTTTTCCTCCACTCGTAATTGAAAAAAAAAAAAAAAAAACCATAGTAGAATGACAATTTTCGCGAAAAGCATAAAAATTACAATATTTCAGCAATAAAAAATAATTTGCATCATCTTCATGCGTAGAAATAAAAGCCAACAGCCAAGGCAAAATGTTATGACATCGTATAAAATGCATTTTACAGCTTCAACTTCAAACAAAAGTGAATTATGGGCCTAACTCAATATACTTCGACATTTCACTCCGAAACCCTCAAAAAACCCTCAAATTCAAAGGAAATAATACGAATGACCTTGAAAACGCTCAGCATCAAATCTCGGTTGATAAAACAACCAGGTCTAATGATCCACCTTTGCTCTTTCCAAAATTACTCTTACCCCACTTTCAACCCCCAATTACCCTTATCCATCGTCAAACTCCCTTAAATAATCTCTAACGAACTTATTAGCCTTTTACACAAACAACAAACAAAATAATCAGCGATTTTCAATGCTATGACGGTGGCTGCAACCGACTGCACGTGCACAGAAGCTGAACTCTCAACTCAAAATTCAACCCCATAACTCCGAACTATAACTCTACGCAACAACTCACAACTGCAAACTTGAACTCTTGCCCCGGGCGCTCGCAACCAACGCTACGCCACTGATTCTCAGATCAAACATTCCACTGAGTTCGCGTTTGCTCCGAGTGACACCATTGCACCTTTCCCGAACTTGTTTTCGCAAATTTTCATCTAAAATTTGATAAACTTAAGGTATGAATGAAACACTGCATAAATACAGTTAACATCGAAGCAAAAATGGACAGGTTTGCCTCCTACTGTAGTGAAATGTGACATAATAACGTAATCCTGAACTCGAGTTGTCAAGCAAAATTAATTTTTTACAAACTATAACTGCTTAAACTATAGTGTAAGGTAAAACATTATAAATGTAAACTTTTTGTGTGCGTCCGAAAACCTGCAAAAGTTTTAAAATTTTAAGTTTATGTCACTTAACATTTAAAATCCACTTGAGACGTAGGATAAAGTTTTCATAAATCCGGATTTCCGCATTCCTGCCCAATTTTACTCAGAATGCAATGCAAAGGGAAGTGAAAACAAACCAAAACACAGATTTGTATTTGGGTTAAATTAAGATGCTATAAGTAGTCAAAGCTAGTCAAAGATGTCTAATCTAGATTAAAAAAATTAATAAATAAAAGGGTATTTTAAGAAATGTTTTTAATTAATTCTGAAGAAAACACTCCTTAAAATACTGTTGCTAAGTGTGTGTGACACACCCTTAACTCTTATCTTACCTACAGCATTAAAATAACAACAAATTTAGTTCCATTTTTTGATAAACACTTATTTATAACCACGTTAAGTTGTTGATTGTATTTTTCTAGATCCAGTCGAGTTAATTATTCTGCGATGAATAACAAAAACACAACGCTTAAAGGTAAGAAAAGCAAAATGAATACTCATAATTATTATTAATTCGTAATTATATTTATCATATAGGAAATGAGGAAGAAGTTGTCACAACTGATCAAAATAAGAGTTTACCAGCAGCAGCGACGCCAACTGTAAACAATTTGTTTCAAATAGGTAAATGCAAATTCAAGTCTAAAACTAATGATTTATTTTTAATAAATTATCAAATTCAAGAATACGTTGAAAACTTGACCATAACTACAGAGTCAGCAACAATTGCAAATTCAGAAAAATTGCAATCATCATCTAATGTAATTTTGGATCAAGGTTTGTTTAAGAAATTAGTATTTGTACTGTGTAATAATAATAACATTTAAATATTTTTCAGATAAACTTGATAAATTAAAACGTAAATTACAGTTATTTTACAAAGATGCCTCATTGCCTCTTGTGCCTTGGTTGGATAAAGGACAAGACCTGTTAATTAATGATTACTACGTGGAATTACAATTGGACACATCCGATAGACCAATATCATTAGAAGCGATATTCGATGACGTAGAAACAACTACTCCGAAAAGAATACTTGTCGAAGGACAACCGGGTTTTGGCAAAACGACATTGGCAACTAAAGTTATTTACGATTGGGCGATATCAAAAGATTACGTCAAACGGTTTGACTTAGCCTTTATGATACGACTGAGGATCTTACAACAACGAAGTCTAGACGATGCACTTGCAGCAATAATCAATTACAGTGGTTTTGGAAATATTAATAATCCATTAAATGTTTTACATGAAAATGATGCAAATATACTTTTGGTTCTAGACGGGTTGGATGAATTGTCAACAGATGAACGAATGCCTATTTTACAGTTATTGTACAAACTCAAGTTACAAAAAGCAACTGTAATAGTTACGTGCAGAACTAGTTTGTTTTCATTACAACCCAAAGAACGCAACTTATTATTTGATGGATTTTCCAAGAAAAAAGTGTTTCATGACAAGAAGGTGCAAATTTTAGGAATAAGAGTGGAAGACAGAAAATTATTCCTATCAAAGTTGACGTCTGCTGAGGCCGATGAAACAATTAGACAAATAGAAAATTTGACCAAAAATGTGGAAGACATGTTCAGATCACCATTGTTGTTAATTCTGCTAGCATTCTTGATATCGAGTAAAAGTGACGTTACATCCCTGAAAACAAGAACAGAATTATTCAAGAAGCTTTTTAACTGCATAATCAAAAGCAGTTCAAAATCTAGTAACGATCATTTAGAAACGTTCGACTTGTTCCAAGTTGAATTACCACTTAACGATATTCAACAAACAATGGCAAAATTCGGTGAGATTTGCTTATCCAGATTGCAATTGCAGACAAACACCGATTTCCAATTCGAATGTTACAAACTGACAGAGAAAGTGTACAATTTAGGATTCCTCGTCAAACACAAAGAAATGACATTGTTTGAATCCAGCAATCGGTTTGAAGCCTTTCATCGCACCATTTTGGAATTCGCAGCTTCATTTTACATTTGGCTCAAATTCAAGCAAAATTTACTGAAATATGGAACACCTGGTAAATCTCTTGACAATATCCCAGGGTTGTTAATCAAGTTTGATTTAACCTCCCTCGTTCTTCCCTTTCTTATTGGCATGCTGGAAGATGACGAAGCAATTACATTTTTCCAACACTTGTTACCCCAAGCCCATATATTTTCAGCAAGCGAAAAGATATTGTGTCACATTTTAAGAGATTTTCAACCGAACAATAATTCTATAACTTCCCTATCTACATTAATTAATTTTCTACCACCTCATCTCGACTTTGATGAGAAATTAGAAAATTTGTATTCATCCAGTTATTATTTTCAAATGTTAGTTAAATTTGGAATTGACAATAACAAAATAACAACAATATTTACCAGTGAATCAGGCCTTACAAAATTTCTTGGAAACGTACAAAAATTGTGTCTTTTCCTCACTGTACGTTCCGCAAATATTAAACATTCTTTTGAAAGATTGCAATGCAAAAATCTAAGTCTTGCTGTTATATATTCTCCGATAGCTAAATATGAGTGGCTTAACCATATAAAGTGTCTGGCAACAATTCCAACAGAATCATTGTCTCTGCAATTCTGTATGTTAGACGAAAATTTTACAGATGCACTTTATCAGAATATTGATGTATTTCAAAATGTTCGGTTTAAAAAGGTTAAAATAACAATGCAGAATGCATTGAATAATGCACGAGATGAATCCGTAGTGCTTGCAATATTAAGAAAAAATCAAATTGAAGAACTAATAATTGTAGATGTTGATAATGATTCGTGTCTGAAAAGCATAGTAAAAGCCGCTGCTAATTCACCAACTCTGCATTCTCTGTCTTTAAGTAATCGGTTCATGGATAGTTACGTTGATCTACACGAGTTAACAAATGGAGGGGAAAAATGTTATAATTTCTTTGGCTTAAATGGCATTACGCTTTGGTGTGCAAAGCCATTGACACAAAAAGAATGCATTCGTTACATCCGAATAAGTAAACAAACTCAAGAAAAGATATGTAAAAGTGTTGAAGGACTAACGATGATTAACCCACTAGTTTTAGAATGCAGTGACTACGTTTTTGATCAAATTCCTGCAACTTGGAGTGGTTACTTATCGTTGCAGGAATTAATCTTGTGCATTGAAAACCCAAACATTCAAACATCATTTTTGTCACACTTGTGTAACTGTAGAAATCTAAAAATATTTTCTATAACTTTCCAATGCAACCCGGACTCACAATATACTAATGAAATTATAAAATGTCTTCAACAACTTCCCATTCAAAGACTCTTGCTGAATATTAACGATTGGAACGCTTCTGTAAAATTTGTAGATAGTATTTCGAGTTCTTTGCCATGGTCTTTTTCACGTGGTAAACATCCAATGGTAACAATTGATGTAATAATTCGACAGTTAAATTATTCCTGGGAAGCAGTAGATGATTGGTGCGAAGTGCCTGGCTATGTGCTTAAATGCTTAAAGAATGATTATGTGAAAACTATAAATATATTAACACACTGTTGGCGTTTGTTCATGCGAAAAGATCTTATTGATCACTCTGTTTATTCCGTATCCCATTTGGTTTGCGGCGAATCTAATGACGAACCATATTTTTACAAACATTTATGTAACCAATTTGATCCCAGAGCTTATAATACAAAGTTCTCTGTTAGACTTAAACAAAGACAAATTGTAATCGAGTAATAAACTTTATGTATGTATTATAAAAATGTACAGTGGAACCCCGATGTAGTGAACTCTGGTGTAGCGTCACTTTTACTTTTCCCCGGCAAGTAATTACGTATCGTGACGTGTAACTTTAACTTTATGAAATAATAACACGTGTTGATGAATAAATACGTTACATAATTAACAAAAGATTAGAAAAAATAACAAATCATTTAAAAAATCACAATAACGCAATTTATCGTTTGATAAACATCGTTACAACAATGCAATTTCATGGTCAATTTAACACCAGCTCGTGACGAAATCAAAAAATAAACATTTGAAATAGTGAAACTGAAGTGAGTGGACTACAGATACGATAGTTGTTAAGGTATAGTAATTTTACTTTATTTTATAGAAGGAAAATCAGGAATAAATAATCAGTAGAATACTTGATATTTTATAAAATAGCAAAGCCAACTTTACTGCAAATGCTTAAACACCTTATGATTTCAGCCAATCACGAGCGTCTATCTTATTTGCATTTTTGTTATGAATATGGGGAGCAGATAAAGTGTTCTACAAAAGGCAGAAAGAAAAGATTTTCTTCTTTGAGTAATTTAACTCTCACGATCCCAAATTCAACCCCATAACTCCGAACTGTAACTCTACGCAACAACTCACAACTGCAAACTTAAACTTTACAACTCCAATCTAATTAAATTAATGGTATCGTATTGGGGAGTGATGGTTAAAGTTTAAGGTTGTGAGGGATTAAAGGGTTGGGATTGAATATTGAGTTGTAGGGGAAAAAGTTTGTGGTTGTAAAGTGAGTTGTGAATTCTGTTGGGCATGTTTCTTTGAAATCTGGTGAAAATCGCGCCGCAAATAACCGAACCTATAGATACACACACA
>JAQFZP010003312.1:0-10620 GCA_034695745.1 Geophilus truncorum | reverse complement strand
TGTTAATGCACGAGATGATGGAATCAACTTAAGCTGGACAACGATGGTCATGGCGGAAAAGATCAAAGGCCCGATCCGAGTTGGATTTTATGACATTGAACGGACCATCGGAAAAGGCAACTTTGCTGTGGTCAAACTTGCACGACACCGGATTACTAAAACCGAGGTATAATTGCGTTATTCACTTATAAGGAAATTTATCAATTTTTTCCTCGTTTCCTGGTGGTGAAATACGGAACCTTATGCATTAATTCCTACCGTGTATTATTTGAAGCTTGCGCTTGATGTGGTAGATTAGGGTTTATCGATTAGTCATGTCTGGGTGAGAAATAAGTTTTCTTGCATTTTTTTTTTTTTTTTATGTTATAAAATTAAGGAGAAATGATTTTTCAAGTTGTGTGTTTGTGTTGTTGTGTTTTCATGAGATAAATTTGGGTTTTGTGAATGGTGTTTGTTAATGATCTGTGAATTTGTGACATTAGTTCACTCTGGTGAGAGATTTTTTAACCACTATTGATGTATTGATGTGATGAGTTTGTTGTTTAAATGAGAAATTTGCGTTTTGTTTGTGTTTTTAGTGTAAATAGCAGTGCCAAGAACGGTAGATTTGTTGTGTTGTGTTAACAATTTTTTTTTTTCATTCATGAATCATGATTGTAATACTTGGCCTTGTTTCAAGCATTCGTTTAGCATTTGAGGAATTTTCAGGAGCAGATCGACTTTTTTGGACATTTTTTGAGGGCATTAATGAATAAAAATACCAAAAAAAAAAATTGTGTAACACGTATTGCGACATCGTTTAAAGAAAAGAAAAGAAATTGTGGGTTTTAGCAGTCATGAGAGTTGATAATGAAATTCCAATTTACATTAATGGAATTTTGAAATAAAGTTTGAGAATACCTATAAGTCTCTCATTCCCACGCATTTAATGAGTTTTCCAATTCCGATGTAATGTGATGACATAATTATGATGTCATGGCTGACATTTCTTGCTCGCAATTCATTGGCTGACACAGCTAAAGGTCGATACACTCAATTAAATTACTTTTCATTCTAAATTGCCTTGTTTTCAATTTAAAAAAAAATTCTTAAAGGTCATAGGAATTTGATGTGATTTCTTTTATTTAAATTATCATTTCAGGTTGCGATTAAAATTATAGACAAATCTCAACTCGATTCTGTGAACCTACAGAAAGTATACCGCGAAGTTCAAATTATGAAGTTATTGAATCATCCTCACATAATCAAATTATATCAAGTAAATAAATGATTTCTAATCTTGATTAAATTTTTTTTTCCTGATTGTAATCATTAATTTCAGGTTATGGAAACAAAAAATATGATCTATTTAGTATCAGAATACGCAAACAATGGAGAAATTTTCGGTATAAATAACAAAAATAAATAAAATCAACTGAAATTAAATTTATGAAATTTTTTTTTTTGTAGATTTTATTGCAGATCGTGGACGACTCCAAGAGCCTTTAGCTCGAAAATTATTTCGACAGATTTTGTCTGCAGTCACTTATTGCCATAGTCGACGAATAGTACATAGGGATTTGAAAGTAAATTTAATTAAATTAATTTGAAATTTTAATTTAAAAAAATTTTTGTTTAAATTTCTAGGCTGAAAATTTATTATTGGATTCAAATGCAAACATAAAGATTGCAGGTATGGAATTATTTAAATAAACATATTGTAAATTTTATTTCTAAAAAATTTATTTTTATATTTTTAGATTTTGGCTTTAGCAATTTTTATACTCCTAATGAACAGCTAGCAACTTGGTGTGGAAGTCCGCCTTATGCAGCACCGGAAGTATTCGAGGGAAAGAAGTACACGGGACCTGAAATTGATGTTTGGGTATGGAATAAAAAAAAAACTTTTTCTTCTGTTATTATTATTTTATTAATATTTATCCACTTTACAGAGTCTTGGTGTTGTTTTGTACGTTCTTGTATGCGGTGCTTTGCCTTTCGATGGGAGTAATTTACAAACATTAAGAGATCGAGTGTTGTCTGGGAGGTTTAGAATACCTTATTTCATGTCGTCAGGTTTGTTTTCTAATTTAGAAAAATTTAAGTTAATTTAATATTAATTTTTCAAAACTAGAATGTGAGCATTTGATACGAAAGATGCTGGTGCTCGATCCTAGTAAGCGTTACACCGTTGAACAAATACGACGTCATAAATGGGTTATGCAAGAGCGCTTTTCAAAAACAGTATCTATGCCGGACGTGAGTCCCAATTTATTCACGGGCCCTAACGATCATGTTTTACGACTGATGCAGAGTTTAGGAATTGATTCAGCCAAAACAAAAGAAGTAAAAAATACATTAAAACTTTCCCTTCTGGTGTTGAAATTTATCGGAAACTAATACCTTGAAGGAAATATTCACAAAAAAATCAATGCACTAGATATAAATAGTGACAAAATGGTTAAAATTGATTTAAATATTGATTGAAATTGATTAATTCTGGTCGAATTTCACCACTAGAATTACAAATACTATTTTTTTTTTATATTTATTTATTTTTATTGATATAATTCGTTTTATTTTAATCAGTCACTGGAAAACGATAGCTACGATCACCATGCTGCAATATATTATTTATTACTAGAACGTTTAAAGAAACAACACACCAGTATTTCGAGCGAAAAGCAAGCTCTAGACACAAAGCGCCGCCCGAGTTCAATCGCCGAACAAGCGATCCACAAACCACTTAACGTATCAACCTCAACAGAGATTTCGATCCAACCCGTACCGACCCCGACTCGCCACCCACCGCTGAAAGAATACAACTCGAGCCCAGCGGGTGCGTTGAATTTCTCGATGGGCAGCCAAGGGTACCGCAGTTTCTCGGACGGCGAGTCTCCCGTCATGGAACCCCCGCCCTCGTGCTTGTCTAAAATCCACGCTTTGCCGAACAGTGTAATCAAGACTTCGATCGACGAAGGCGTCGAAGTCGACCTTTGTGATAGTTCTCAATGCTTGCAGACGTTTTCGACCCAATCGAGCCAACCTTCGCAAGAACCTTTGCCCGCCACCTCCGATAGCTTCGCTTATTACCAGCTGAACGAAGTGAGTCGCTTGTCTCAAGAATCCGCTCTGAGTGGCTTCAGCACGAGCTCGAACAACTTCGAGAGCTTCGACTCGCAGATCGAGAGCGATCTGGCGGCGAGTCTCCCGTCCTGCACGCAGAGCGACAGTACGAACTCCGGAGTGCACCCGTTCACCCACGTCGGACACTCGACGAACGCCATGATGCTGCAGACGAAGAACAACACCCGCCGCTCGAGTTACCACCGACGCCACAACCCGCTCGACTTGGAGCGCAACGGCATGCGGTCTCCGATCAACTTCAGGGAAGGCAGACGTGCGTCGGACGGACTCGTCGCACAGGGAGTCGTTGCATTTAGACAGAGGCTGTGTCATCTCGAAAAGGCGGGCGGGATGCTGGAGCTGAACGAAGTGCACAAAGAACACAAACAGCTGCAGTTGCGGTACGAAAGCAACACGAAAGCGGACCGGGCGTGCGAGCAGCAGCAGCTGCACCTCGAGTACTACAGGGAGCGGTCGGGAAGTTGCGGCGCCGAGAGAGGTCACGCTCATAATTTGTTGTCGAGAGGTCGGATGCCAAAGACGAGCGACAAGCAGGAAGAAGGTGCCGGAGTCTACAAACCGACGGGTGCCTATGGGAAACAGGTGTTGCAGCGGCGGCTGCAGCAGAAGAGACAGATTTTGCAGAAACAGGCGGCCATGCCGTTCGCACGACACCAGATGGTGCGACAAACTTCGTACAAGTTGGCTCAACAACAAAACGTTTTACCTCCGCTGCCGACTGACGCGGCGTCGATTCCTCTTAACTCAAACCCCCTTTGGAACCCCGGATTGGAGGTGATGGTCTCTCAGCCGATGCAGGGTTTCTCCAGCAGCAGTGTCGGGGAAGCGTCGAATTTGCCCCAAAATTGGATGCAAGAGACAAGTTGGCAGCAGTTGCCGCACAACATGGAAATGTGCCACATTCAAGATCCCGATCCGTGCGCTGGAACGCCATTTTTGCCTTGGTCTTGCACTCTGGGTCCGGGTTTGGGTCCGGGTTTGGGTCCGGGTTTGAGTTCGGATCTGTGTTCGGAAGAGGTACCAACCGAGAGCCAGGGGGTTTTGCAGAGTAGTTGTCAAATTTCGGGTTTCGGTTGCAATAATAAGAATATGGATATACTCTAAGTAAGATTGAATATCACGAATTTGAATTCGCTGGGAAATCATCAGTTTGGATGAAATGAAATGAAAGTCATAGAACAACGAGTGGCTTTGAACCGGTTGGTAGTTGTGAAACTACGACAAAGTCACTCTTTTAAGAGCTCTACTTACACTTACAGTAACTATTTTAAAGACATCTCTTTACCTGTAGTGTCTTTTAACATTTGCACCATATATAAATATAAAGTATACCGATTAAGGTAGCATATCAGTGAAGAGTCATTCTTTTGATGCCCCGTATACGAAAACTAAGTACGTAAATTCGGCTGTCATAGAATTTTTAGCAATAAATAGTTATTTGACAGTGACATAATTTTAATAAAAATTTGCATAATTTTTTTCTCTCCTTTTGATATTGATTTTTGTTTTTGATATTTTATTACTGACTTCAGACTGGCTCTTTTGATTTGCAGTTTCGGTGCTCAAATTCAAAAACGTAACGAGTTTTTTAATATCACTGGTGGATTTAAAAAAATTTTAGTAATTCTAGTAACAATATGTGAATTTTTGAAGTTTTATTTATAATTTTGGCTTTAAAATAAATCTGGGCGTAGCTGCTCTTAACGGAAATCCATCACTGATGCATCCAAATGATAATTATAGTATTTAAAAAAAAAAAATAACTGTTGGTAAAAAGATAAGTGAGAAAACAAATCCTTTAATGTATTTAACATCTCACGTCTCTTTTTATCATAATGTGTTCAAGCAGTACTTATATAAAAACTCGCGAAATTTCATCCAAAATGATGATTTCCATTTATTATTTCACGAAGAAAAATTAATGTCAAATTAGAAAACGAACATACCAAAAACAATATTAAATTAAAAAAAATATATAACTGCTCCAGTAATTTACTGTCAGATTAGATACTACACTGTTTGTGATTAATAATCTAAATAAGTTACAAAATGTGGCTTACCTGTTTGGCCGGAGCTTATAATTTATTAATTTATTTATTTTGTAATAACCATGTAAGGAGATGTAATTTAGCAAATGCCAATTGCTGTTGTAAGAATGTGTAAATTTAGTTGTACATTTTATGTAAGACGATATCTATCAGTAGCGATTGCACACAGGGTACCGTAGTTTGTAGCGTGAAATAAAATGGTTCCTGAATGTATAGTTGGTATCAGTAGGTAAACTGAATAAATATTGTTTAATCAATTGATAGAGAGTAATCTGAGTGCCTTTCTTTAAATAATTTAAGAAAAATTTATAATAAAAATTATTGTTGTTAGATCTATTGTTTTAAAAGATTTAATAAATAATGACTGACGAGGAAATAAGCAGGTTTTAAACATCAAACAATCTTTAAAAATACTATTTATATATATTTTTTTTTTCTTCTTAGAAAAACTGCTTTGGTGATTGTAGGAGGCTTTTGCGTCTTTTTGTTGTATTTGGCAGCAATAACAACAGCTGGGTTGTTTACAGGAATTTCAATTAAACAATCCGGTATTTTCTAGTTGTAAATTAATATTAACAAGTTTCAAAGTTTAAATTCGAGTGAATATTTCACAGCGTACACGGAATACAGAATGCAAAAAGCAACTTTGTCCACACAAAGACCAGTTTACCAACACACAAATTCAACATCTGGATTTGCTGTAGATGGGTTCAAAGATGGACAATGTGCAAATTCTCAACCTGAGTTGATGCCATGGCTGAAAGTTAATCTAGATAGAAGTTATATAATTGGAAAAATATTAATTTGGCCTAACATTGATTCGAGTTATTTTTTGAATTTTTAATCCAATTGATAATTGTTAATCTTTAGTTTAAGCATATGTGAAATTGAGGTTTATGGACGAGCATTTGAAAAAGATTATAAAAAGAAAGGATTAACTGGGAATAGAACAATATTCTTTTAAACTAATATAAACAATAAGAATAAAATATAAATTAATATTTTTTTTAAATTAAAACCAAAAATCGATATTTAAGTACTAAAAATCAACACTAGGTGGATTAACATGCAAATTCAACATAATTGCATTAAAAAACGATTTTATTTATTTATTTTAATTAAATTTAGTATTAGTGCAAGTGTTTAATATTCAACAACAAAAAAAATATTATTTCGAGTCGAGCATTTCACATTTTACAATTTTCTCATCGATCACTTACTTCAGTCTGGAAATAATTGACACGAATGAAACCAAACGCATTTCGACCGCAGGCTACAGTTGTCAATCACCTCAGATTGATGCGTCTCAGCATCGAGCGATCGTCAAAATGAGTCGAGTTTCATCTCACACGCTTACAAAATTATTATTTCTACTCATCTCAATTACCAGCAACTCTGCCACATTATACAATGCCACTGATCCAATAACACAACTGAATGCGAACAACTTCAAATCAACAGTAAACAACAAAACAAACGCATGGATCGTGGAATTTTACAACAGTTGGTGTGGTCATTGTATCAATTTTGCCCCAGTCTGGAGGACTTTTGCCTATGATATCAAGGGTAACTTTATACAAATTTATATTAATCAGTAATTTGATTAATTAATTTATTTAATTTTTTTTTTTTTTAGATTGGAGAAGTGTCATCAGAGTTGCTGCTGTTGATTGCAGTGATACTTTGAACGTTGCTTTATGTCGTGAATACAGTGTTAAATACTTCCCACTTATAAAAGTAGGAAAAGAAAGAAATTTAGTAGTTAAACTGAAATTATAGATCAATCATGACTCATCTTTATTGTTTATCACTGTTTTGATCCCTAGATATTGTTTTAGTAAATGCTAAAACATGTTAAAAGATTCAAAAATATAAAAATAATAAATTTATGATACTGTAGATATTCAAATTTTAAACTTTTTTTTAATGAAAAATATCAGTTTTGCTACTAGAGTGAAATCAAATTGGATTTATGAATATCTTATAATGTAAAATGAGTTTGTATATTTTACATTTAACCACAGTGTTATGAAATTGAATCAGATTTGAATTCTTGTGGCTAATTCACAAACCACAGTCTAGATTTATGAGCTCTATAATTTTATTTTTACAGCTTTTTATGCCAAATTCTCAAGAAAATGATTACGGTATCACGAAAGATAATATAAATGGAGTTGCAACTGCTCAAAGTTTACGTGAATCAGTTGTTGATTTTATGGATGAAATTAAATGGCCAGATTTAAATGCCACAAAGTAAAACCATACTTAAAGTTGATTAAAATAGTAAAACTAAACTCCCATAAAAATGATATTAATTTTCAGAGCTTTAAACATTCTGGAATTAAGAAATAGTATATTACCGTCAATTAATGATATTGTGATAATTGTGGAGAAGAATGATTCGTATTTAGGAAAAGAGGTGAGATTTAATTAATTTATTCATAGATAGATAGATAATAAAAAATTAATTTTTATATTTATTTTACAGATTATTCTATCTCTGTACGATTATTCCAACATTATACAAGTGTTCCGAATCTCGGAGGAAAACAAAATAAAAGAAGCATTAAACGTGACACATGTGCCATTTGTTGGTTTATTCACAAATGAATTAAAGTTGAAGCAATCTTTACAGTAAGTAGTAAAAAAAATATTCATTGATTTGTATATTTTACATCAATTGTGTTATTTAATTGTAGTGTTTCACCAATGAATCACGTTAAAGTAGTAACAGCCATAAAAGACTCACTTCATCTTAATCAAATTACAACTGAAATGGAAGAGGAAAGTCTTTTACCCAAAACAGATCAGTCACATGTAACTAAACCAGATGCACCTGACAATATTTTTATGGTCGATCTCGAAAATTCCATAAGTTATTCCTTCCTTCACGAAGTGTCTCTGCATCAGTACGTTAACGGGACAACTTTACAAGTTTTAAAGTCATTTGCACAAATCTTAAAAGACGTGAGTGAAAAATTGTGTATTTTTCATAGTAGGAAATAATTCACGAGTTTTGAATTTTTATTTTCGTTTTTAAAAGTATTTTCCTGCCCGACTTCCTCTGAAAAATTTCCTAACCAAGCTGAACGAATGGATGGAGAATTTAACTCATTTTACAATTGAAGACTTCCAGCGATTTCATAATCAAGTACAATCATCTGATACTTATTTACCACCAAGACAGGATTGGATTACGTGTAAAGGAAGCCGTGAAGGTCTTCGTGGATATCCTTGTTCCTTGTGGCTTTTATTCCACACTTTAACTGTGTCTGCGTACAATTCTCATAAACACAGTACGTACGGTATTAAAAGTTAAAACTATATATTAAAGGTTATAATTATTTCAGGTTCAACATACGATCCCGTCACTGTACCGGAAGTGATAGCAGACTACGTTAAATACTTCTTCTCCTGCAAACAATGTTCAAACCACTTCCAAACAATGTCAGCCACACTCAAAACGGACATTATCAAACAGGAAGATGGCGTTTTATGGTTCTGGAAAGCTCACAACAAAGTGAACGAAAGACTCGTGGGTGATGACACCGAAGATCCAGAACATCCTAAAATTCGATTTCCTCCTTCCTCGCTTTGTGCCAATTGCAAACTGCCAAGTGATGAATGGGACGAAAGCGAAGTGCATAAATTTCTTTGCACCTGGTACTCACATAACTCCATCAACATGACTGGCGTTTCGTCGTGGTCACCTGTTGTTAATAATTCGCATCAGTCAAAGAGGTTGATGGACTTTAAACTAGTGGACGAACCGATTGCAGTGAGAGTTAACGAACGATCTCACAGTTGGAGCTTTAGTACTCTGGATATGAGTCTCTGTTTGTCTTTGTATGTTTGTTCTGCTTTGATTTTAGTTGCTGTTTACTTTGTCGTGATTGTAAAAAGGAGGTTGAAAAAGAGACAAAAATATCCGATGCCGTATGTTTAAAAGTATTGTTGCAGTCATTCCAGTTTACTCGTTAGTCAGATGTGCTATGATGATGATGAAATTTTGCTTTAAAAAGTCACAGTCAATTTATAACTAAATTTTTATTGTTGAGTATTGTTTCAAAGATTTAGTTTCAGATTGTATATGTTGATTTTGTATAAAGTTTGTTGTTGAATTATCTGATTTTGTCTCTTAATTCTATTGATTTGACATTGAGTTAATTTTAGATTTAAATGTTTGTACGATCAAGTTTTCTAATTTGGTAAAATGAGCAGAAAAATTTGAAGAAAGGGTTCAAAATTGCTTAATGAGTGAGGTTTAAACTAAAAAACTGTAAATTTGGTATGCTTTTATGTAACCTTACGATGTTTGTTTTCAATTGTTAGACATAACAAAAACGTTGCTCGATGAAAATTAAGTGCATTGTTTGGACTGCAACGTTGTCTTGTAGGGAAGATTTCCACGTCGTAAGGCATAGTCCCCTTGACTGCCCGTTGCTTTCTCTGCAGCTCTCAGTGGCTGCACTGCATATAGGGGTATCGAACTCAGATGATCATCTTTTGATTGGCTTGCAAGTTGAAATGAATGTTTTAAAAGTCATTGCTACCGCCATTTAAATTTTTTTGATTTTTCCTAAATGGAAGAATAAGTGTGAGTACTTCGAGCGTCATGTTTTGTGACAGTTTGGCAGGGCAAGCAAGTTTTTTTTTTAAGTTTATCAATATAAAAGAGAAAAAATAGGGAAGTTTAATACTTGTAAATTTACAAAGGCTTTATAATGTAAAGGTGGCGCAGATGATTCGTTCGTCGTGGGTTCAAATCCCGAACCAGCAGCCTGAAAGAAAATTTTTTTCAGAGTGACCCACGGAAGTAGCCGGGTGCCGGGTGCCGGGTGCAGGGAGGGGAGGGTCGTGATGGCGTTGCGAGGAACTTTTTCGGGAGGGCGGGGGGTGGTTGGAGTCCCTTGTAGGGTGTGTGAGCAGGAGTTGGGAGCTTTGCTCCGAAGTCGATACACTTACCATTTGGTCACTTTTTCATTTTTTTCTCACATTTACTAATCTATCAGAATTGGACCTATGCATGCGATATCTTTAAAACTCCTTGCACCAAGAACTACCCTTACCACTTGAAACTTTCAAGTGGTAAGACTAGTTCTTTGTGCAAGGAGTTTTAAAGATTCAAGGAGTTTTAAAGATTCTCTGATCATGATCAATTAGTAGATGTGAGCAAAAAATGAAAACGTGACCAAATGGTAAGAATAGTCTTACCATTTTGTCTCGTTTGAGCCAATTTTTCAATTTTCTCAAACAACATCTGAACCAAACGCAGACGCTACATGTGTTGATAAGTTCCGCGTTTTTACACCAGATGCTAAAATGTCGTCGTAAGTTTAGAAATGTCTTATTTTTTTCAAATACAAGTATTAGTAAATGTTAAGTTTATTTCGAATGAATTAATAGAAATTAAATTTATAATTTTATATAATTCGATTAAGAAAGT
>JAQFZP010003311.1:0-10621 GCA_034695745.1 Geophilus truncorum | reverse complement strand
ATGCAGAAGGAAAAGTACTTTTTCCCTTTGCATGTGACAATTTTCCCTAATAGTGTGGTAATTTACCACACTATGCTACATTTTTTCAATTTCCTTTTCTTTAGAGTATGCCAAATCATCCTTTTTACACATATAAAGGGAGGTTTTCCCCCAGGGATTTCTGAGTGTGTTCAATAAAAGTTTAGTTAAATCTACACAAAGTCTACGAGATTGGAAATGATATTAAAAATTTGATATAAACAGAGTTTCGTAACTGATGGCTCATCATTCGTAAACGATGTAGAAGGAAAACCATCTGCTTTTAATACCATATTTGGAAAATGTACCAAACTGCTATATGGTAAGTTTTTTTAATTATAAGTTGGATGTATAAAAATTAAATTTCTAAAGGCAATATTTATCCCCAGAGCAAATACCATACAATGTAGGTACTGGATATGTTTTTACAGCTCAAATGATAGAACCACGAGGTTGCAACTCTAATTCAAAAGTAACATGTGCAATACATTTCGAGTTTTGCTTCAACTTCTATTATCATCATCATTATATTATTAGCTCAAATTTTTTATGTTTATTAGATTTTCTTGATGTTAACGGAAGATAGAATTGATTATCAATCCTTCATAATCCATCCACATAATTCGTGGATGCATGTAATATTTTCGAGACAAACGGTAAATATTAGATTTAAATTCACTGTACAATAAATGACCTAAACAGTTGAGCTGTTGTACAGTATGAACTAAATTACGCAATGTCAGTAAAAACATAACCAGTTTATAGCTGCCATGTATGTACAAATAAAGAACATATGTAATTTTTAATTGTAATTATTATAAACAACATAACATTAAATAGCCCTGACAGCACACTTCTTTAAAACACCGTATTCAATTATTTTAAGCTTGAAACAATAAGTTAAATCTTTATATTTTTCAGCTAACCAGATACAACACACCCAAAAAACCTTGCACACCAATAGAAAAATACAGAAAGTGTGAAGACAGCTGCTTACAAAATATTTTCTATAGTCAAACCATCACTTGCAAGTATTGAAAGCAAATACAGTACTGTATAAAAACTACTCATGTCTAATTTGTTAATAATATTGTTCCACAGATTGCCATTCTTTGAAAATGAGTCTTTGCCCTTTTGCAACAGTTCTGCCACAGCAATGCACACCATTCAAGCTTATGTAAGAGCTTATTCTGACAGCAATGTCCACAACTCGTGTCTTTGTCAACCACCGTGTGAAGTTACATTTGTAACACCTCGGGCTGAATACGAACAAAATTTGGAGTATTTCATAAAAAACTCAATTCTGCTAACAAAATTCGAATTAGAGAGTAATTTTCGAGAAATATTCAAAGAAGAACTGCAATTGCCATTTGTCAAATTGGTTTGTGACATTGGGGGAAATGTCGGCTTTTTTTTGGGTATAAGTTTGATGTCACTTTTAAATTACATTCCTAAAACTCTGCACTAAACATTATAACATAAAATATGTTAAATAATTAATCCTGATCATTTCAATTTGAATCTATTACATATATTGAATTAGAATATATTATTACAACACTAAACTGAAACATATTGTATTTTTAAGAAGAAAACACCTATAGTATAATCATTATAAATTTCAAATGGAATTGCAAGTTAATCGTTAATTTTGTCTATTTAGGCTTGTAATTCAGTAGCTGTGTTACGACGGAACATGAAAACCGACGGTTCACGTGAACCGTCAACAAAATTGCATGTAAGTCGACCGTCGACGGATCATGAGAATCGACGGATCGACGAAACAGCTCGCTCGCGGAGCGCTGATTTATAAACATCCCGCAATGGGAATAAAGTGGTTGGCAAAAACCGGTAACGTTACGGCAGCGGTAACGATTGCAGCCGCGGCTCTAATGACCGGGGCTAATGATCCGTCAACGAAGCCGACGAATCACGCGATCGCGTGATCCGTCGGTTCCCGTCATCCGTCGTATCAGCTGTTTTCACAAAGTCAATTGCACTAGTTCATATGAAATAAACTTGTTTAAAACTATATTGTGGAAGTTGGTTTATTTAATATGAACAAGTGCAATTGACTTATTTGTGAATGCAGCTACTGACATTTCATGCACTGCTAAAAGAAATTTACATTTTTTTATAGCGCCTTTTTCGAGTTAGATCGAGTAAAATTTACACACACATATTTTGAACTAAATTTTTCACATGTGCAAGTAATAAACGAATCCACCCAGTAAAATGTTGTGATTTTTGAAATATTTAAAAACATTAAGAAATGTCCAATATTACCCTACTGTAAAAATTAATGTCAAATGTCAAATGCGAAAACAAATAATAACGTTTTATGTACCTATAAAATTGATTTTTACTGCTTATTCAAATAAGGAAGTCAATGTTTAAAGGTTCTTGTACAATACATGGCTTATATTACATGACTGAAACCACGAACCATGGAAGAAAACTAAGTTATGTCAAAAGTCAATATATTTAATCATTATAAGCAAAGAAATATTGAAATCTGCTCAGTTCATGCATTGACTTGACTCTCCCACCATCTGTTAATCTCATTGGATTAGATAAGTAAATAATACAATATTTATTGTCCTTGAATTCTGACTGTAATTTCTGATTAAATACAAAATCACTAATTTACAAGATTTACATAGATTTCCAGCTGAAAAGTGGCTTTGATAACGAATTTCCACGGTACTCAATTTCTAGTTTCACAAATCAACAACAGGTGCAGAATATTTAGCCGTTGCGAAAATGGCTGCTTGTGCATCGCTTTATATTTATGTTTTATGATTTATATTTTAAAATATGTTTTTTGTCAACACGAGTCCCGCAAGCCCCAACACGGCTTCAACAATATTAAATAAGTTCTGTAACCAAAAAATTCCAGACCCATTTAGAAGTTAGAATCAAGAATAAAATTCATTTTCAAGATTATTATATTTGTAATTTTATTGCTGTGTATTGAACTATTAACAATTACGCACAAATTTCCCAACCTCTTTATTGACTATTTTTTGATGTGTAAAGCACTTCCTGCAAGTACACCATAAAAATTATAACGGAAGTCATTAATGTGATAAAAATTTTAAACTTATTTAATACTGAAATAAAGTTGCAAGTAATTTTATGTATTTTACTATGCAAAATGATAAAATGAATATTGAACCAAACTATAAGCTTCAGAGTTTAGCAAGATGCAGCTGTATTACAGAACGTATAAACAACAGCGCATTAGAAAATTAGAAAAAATAATTAAGAAATACATAGAAGAAAACAAACCTATACCGGATGTAATTCCTCATTTCAACATCATTAGGAAGAATGGTTTTAACAATTTTTATTCAGTTGCTTGGGTGATTGTGACTGCGTCAATTTTGTCAATGTGTGTTTACCAAACATATGACAGAGTTATGTACTATGCTTTGTCACCTGTCAAAGTTTCTGCTGAAATAAAGAGTGAAGTTGAAGATGATTTCCCAGGGATATTCATACTTGCTCTACATACTTCAAAAAGTAATGCATTTGATGAATTGCAAATGAATATGACAGAAAATGTAACAAGTAAGTTGAAAATACAGTGTAACCCGTCTATAACGTAACTGAAGGGACACAACAATTTGTTACGTTACAACCGAGTTTACGTTATAACCAAATAAATTAATACTCAATTTGTATGTCTGCGGGAACCGAAATGACGATATAACGGGGGGTTTACGTTATAAGCTAGTCCGTTACTCGCGGGTTTCACTGTAGTTTTAAAAAATAAAAGATTATACTTTAGTTGATGTACCTTTAAGAAAAGTAAAGCAAATATGAATTTAAATCCAAAGTTCTCTCAAAGTCGCAGGTTGCTCGTGATTAGTTAATATTAAGTCTGATTCTTCGAAAATAAACGGTGAAAAATGTAGAGTTTTAATGAAAATATTAGAGTACCGTAAGTCCTTTAATTACCAATGTTATATATGTCCAATTTTCAATTTAAAAAATTTTATATTTAACACTTTTGGTGAATCTGATGTTGTTTCACTAAGATTTTGAGATTTATCTCGAATTCGTTATATTTTGCCTTTAATCACATTTTTTTATTCTCAGAGTGTCACTTGAGTTTACCACCTTTCTATTTTAATAACGTGACTGCAATTAAAGAAGCTTGGATAACTAGAAGTATAAAACCACTAATTGATACCATATTCTATTCTAAGGTAATCAATACCGGTACTCTAAAGTTTTAGTTATATCTTATATTTAAAATTATAGATATGCATCTAATTACATAATAAAGTTATTGTCACCAGTAAGAAAAGAGATGTATTAAAAATGTTAATATAAATCTTGAATTTATGCATTAGATTAAGAAAAAACAAAACTTAAAGATTTGTTTCTACTTTAATCTGTGTGTGAATATTTAATTAAAATATTTAAATTGATTACATCACTAAATTTAGCTGCCCAATGTAGAGTAACTTATCTGTACTGCTCCATACAGAATCAATGCGTGCATGGTAAGCAATTCAAGCTTTAAGGGGCAGCTTTCATTTAATAACAATATATGCAGTGTAAGACAATACGTGTCGCAAATGGCAGCTTTTGTAACCAAATATTAATGTCTCATTTTTAGGGAAAACAAAAGTACGCTGACAAGCTCTCAGTTGATGAAACAAATACAATCATAGGAAACCAATTGTGTGTCAAATCAGGTAAAATTTTATCTTAACACAAAAAAAACTTAGACATTTTACATTTTAAAATTTAAGAAATTTTATTTTTATTATAAATGTATAAAATATATTGAGACTCTAAACATTAGTTTAATAACAACTAAATTTTGTTTTCAAAAGAGAAATTAGCAATTAATTCCTTATCAAAAATTGTCATTCTGTATAATGTTCAGAAATTTGCGCACAGTTTTGATGATATTTTACTGGTAAGAAACTACAATATACTATAAAACATACTTTAACTTTAACAAATAATATTTGAAATAAGGTATCATTGCAGCCCAAACTTGACAACAATATTGGTTTGGGTTCCGCCACTCAACGCTTTACAAATCAATTTCTGCATACTGAACTACTGTTTACTTTTAAAAGAGTAAGTCAATTCTTAAAATGATTTCTATAATACTAGATGTGCTAATTATAAATTGATATTTCAGTACAATTTTTTGAACAGAAGATTAAATCCTTGTGTAGACGAACAAGTAGAACAGGAATGTTATAATTCATGTTTTTTAAAAGCTATTAATACAGTAATACATCCCTTGTGCAAGTAAGTGTTGTAGCAACTCTTCAATATCCAATAATACAGTCAAACCCCGTTATAACAAACTCGCTTACAACGAAAATTCGCATATAACGAATTTCTTCGTGTACTAATTTGCCTCGATATAAGAAAAACCCAGTTACAACGAACAAATTTTTTTATCCATTGTGCAAACAATCAAAACAAATATGAAATTACACAATGCAATTTTTTTCTAGAATCTATAGGTAATTTAGACCAAAACATTTCAGTGCAAATCTGGATTCGTAATGAGCAGTTACACCTAAATTATTTGGTCAAAAATTGCAAATACCGGTATTTAAAAAAAAAAGTTGTAAAATATTGCATTTTTTGTCAAGTTTTGTCAAGTTCATATCACATTCCCCTAATATCCAATAATAATCTCAAGTTATTTTCAGGTTACCATATATATCTCAATCGCCCCTTAAAGACTGCATGGCAAATACCCAAACATGTGACTACACAAGAAACATTTCAGAAGTCCTCAAGAAATTAAATCCACATTACAACTGTTCGTGTACAAGAGGCTGCAATAGAATTGCCTTCACAACCCATCAAAGATTTGAACTATTTAAAGACAAATCACTAACAATTTCTCCATTCAGCAATGTAATTGTTACATTTTCCGAATACTTCTGCTATGACATCATTGCCTTAATCTGCGACATTGGTGGCTACTTAGGACTGTACATTGGAATCTCTTGTCTGGCTTTGATAGAAGTCATCATTTGCAACATTCAAAAACAATACAACAAATTTACCAAATTTCGAAAGAAAAAAAGTTACTTCGAACAAATAGTTTACGACAAAGTTCATAAAATTATAACAAAACAAAATAAAATTGAAGACACTGGATATAATTTTAGCCACTTTGCCACAATCAAAACAATAGTTTTGATTTCTTGCATTTGCTTCTGTTCTTACCTAATAATCAGTCGAATTGTGCTGTACAGTGCATACAATGTTTACATTACAATAAATGTCATCGAAGATCAATTCACCAAAATGCCGACATTTGTTGTATGCAGTGAAAGTGTTGCAGTCTTTATTGGAAAACAAAATTTCATCAAAAAGAAAAATTTAAACATATCTTGCACTGATGATTTGAATTTTGTTGAATTACTGGACAAACCTTCTAATTATTTCCAGAATGCAATAAAGTTATGGCAAAGATCATCAAATTCTTACAGTTTTATATCAATTGTAAGATTCTGTGAAACATTTACTTAAATTCCTACATAAAATCTATGATATTTATTGCTCACCTAGAAATTAATACCCAGACCAACAATTTTAAATGATCAAGATGGAGAGATGAGTTCCATTGCAACTATTTTTGGAACATGTAGCAAAGTTGACTGGGGTAATACAAGATTTAATAATTGTAAATGATTAATATTTATCTCTCTTTTATCAACCATTTCTAGAACCAGTTCAGTTTAACATAGCAACTGGACATGTATACATTATTCAATTAGTTGATTCATCTAAATGCAATGCTCATTCAAAAGTAAATAAATTAAAACTGTATGGAATATGTTGTGAGAATTAGACAAAAAACTAAACACTTTCAGGTTTTCTTAATGGCTTCAAGTGATAGGATTGATTTAGGCACTCAGATATTCATTCCACACGACTCGTGGTCACAGGTTACATTCTCAAGACAAACAGTAAGTTGCTTATTTGAAAATATGCAAATTTAGATTACAAGAGATGTTGGACATTTTTATGTTTTTATTTTGACTCATAAGTCAGTTGTGAATTTGTACTGTATGTGGGCCCAAATTTCTAGTAAACAGTAACACTTAAAAAAATGATGTCTTAGGTTTTATGAGATGTGCTATCCAATAGTGACCCTGTCTTGACCTTCAAATTCATCTTCATGATCATTAAATTTATAACTTCTAAAGTGTAAAAGATAAGGTGCAAGTCCCAATTGGAATGTTGCAGAGTCTAAAAACATTTACTTCGACCATTGTTACCATCAAAAAATCTTGAGAAATTTTAAGTTTAAGATCTGAAACTTTTGGTCATTTTAGTCACTTTTTCTTCAAAGCATTGTGATAGACAGTCTGTCAGTTTTCAACATCTAAATATCATGATAATTAAGAAATCCTTTTTCCAGTTTAGACAACTTAACACACCTACAAAGTCATGTACACCATTAGATGAATATTGGAAATGCAAAGATAATTGCCTCAACTTAATTTTCACCAAAGAAAATAATTGCAGGTATAGAATTATACATTTTGAAAATTTTATTTTCTAAAATTAATTTCTAAAACTCCCAGATTACCATTCATTAACAATTCATCTCTAGAATTATGCGAAGATTCAATGTCTGCAAAAATCACCATCAAATCCTATGTTAAAATATTTTCAGAAACTGATGTAAACAAAGTCTGTAATTGTTCTCACCCTTGTGAGCTCACAAAAGATATTCCTCGAGTAGAATACAGTCGACCAATAACGCAGTTGAATATAATCTTAACAAAATATGAATTGGAAAGTAATTTCAGAGAAATAATCAACGAAGAACTGCTGTTGCCATTTACAAAATTAGTTTCAGATATTGGATCTATTTTGGGATTTTTTTTGGGAATATCTTTTTTCTCAGTTTTGAAACAAATACCTAATGTATCTCATTTTATCACTCAATATTTAAGAAGTTGAAAAGTGCAATATAATTTTTTAACACTGTACAAAAAATTTACACTATATTGAATAAAATTATTACCAGCATTCAAAATTTGGTACGCCACCATGTGGTAATAAATGAAACTAACTAAAAAACTACCGATTTTTGCCAGATTTTATCAGTAACTATCACATTATTTTGAATATTTAACTTTTAACTGCATCCAAATGAGTTCTGAGTGTGTTTTTCGATTTAAATTAGGTAAATTAAATATTTCAGCAAAGTAACAACTTTTTGTTAGTTGCATTAGTAATCTCTGTCTTGGGCAATTTGAAATTTTGACATCAACTTATGAAAATTTTGAAAGTGGCTAAAATATTTATTAATGTATCCTATCAAAAACACTTAAAGAACTAATTGTCAGTGCATTTAAATTTGAATATTCAAAACTATTCAAAAAATGTGAAAAATCCATTGTTCTTTCATCAGTTCATTTTGTTGCTACCATTCTTGAAACTATGCAAATGTCAAATCTCTGGACGTAGTCAAATGCGATAAGATAATTTTAAAAACAATTGCATGTCACATTTTTAACGTTTTAAAGTTGATTAAATAAGTAGTAGCATGACATACTGTAGATAAATTTTTTTCTCTCTAAAAAAAAAAATAAATGTCAGAGATGTCATTAATTTTTAATTTCACTAAAACAATTTTTAATAAAATTTCAGCACAAAATTTTTTTCCCTTTTACTGTCAATCACAGATCATAAAAACTACACCGGAAATTACATAAATGTCACTTTACTTTCAGATATTAAACTTCTCATTCCACTACAAAAATCATTAATTTTTAATTTCACTAAAATAATTTTTAATGAAATTTCAGCACAGAATTTTTTTCCCCTTTTACTGTCAATCATACATCATAAAAACTAAACCGGAAATTATATAAATGTCACTTTACCTTCACGTGAAAAGAATATAACTTCATGTTGTAACATGTCACGTCAATCACGACGTATTTTTAACTGCAAAAACCTGCTGCGACTTGACAAATAATGTACAAAAATCTACTCAAACAGCGCCAAATGCGTTTCCGAAAAATGCGAAGAATGATTTTGGAGAATGTAAACTTAGGTATTGAAGTTCCAAATTTAATTCCTCAATTTGGTACGATTCGAAGACAAGGTTTTACGAATTTTTATTCGGTTATTTGGTTAATTTTAACCATCGCGATTTTATCTGTATGTTTTTACCACACGTACGACCGAATTGTGTATTTCGTTAGTTCACCGATCAAAGTAAACGCTGAGATTAAGGAAGAAGTAAAAGGAGAGTACCCAGGAATATTTCTTTTTTCGTTTGATACTGAAGAAAGTAGTACATATGATGAATCTAGAGTACAAAAATATAATATTCCCGAAGACGAAATAAGTAAGAGAATTGTTTCCACATAATTGAAAAATCTACATTAATTGCAGAAATATTTTTACAGAAATGTTTTGTGTAAATCTTGTCTAAATCAGTGATGTCACCTATGTGATATCACTAATTTAAACTTTCGACTACAGGCCGTTAATAGTGTTGCAACGATTCGTGAATCGATTCGCAACGATTCGATTCACTGAATCGTGAATTGTGAATCGTGAATCGAATTGTGAGAAATTGTCGTTGCAACGCTGCCCCTTAAAATTTTATTATGTACAGTAACTATTATTTACTCTTTATTTCCTATTTTGTGTGCAATAGTTTGTGAAAATGCTGTTCCAAATTTTATCAGAGATAACTCAACAAATATAACCAAAGTTTGGGATTTGAGAAGCTTGAAACCATTGATAGAAACTGTCTCATTTATAAAAGTATTGCCATAGAATAAAATGTACTTGTAACTTATACAAATAAACTGTTAACATTCATAGGGCAATGAAACTCACAATGATAAAATTTACACTTATGAGAAGATCATACTCTTAGGAAAGGAAATGCAAATTACAGCTAGTGAGAAATAATATTTATGTTAGTTATAATATTTTCAATTAATTATTTAAATTATAGAAGATCACTTAAGTATGGATTACTCTGCTAAAATTGTAATTAAATATAAACCAAAGTGGCAATCAAAAGGAAATTTTCGTGATTCCATAATGGTAACTAAAGTATATTTACATTTACATTGATATTTATATTTTTTTTATAAGATCAATTTGAGGTCTAAAAACAAGGTCTGTAAATTTCTGGGAACTTCGATGGTACGAATTTCCACAGTTTTCAAAGACACCCAATTTTTATTTACGTCCAAAAAAGTGAGTTAGTGCAATTATGCAAATTGTGTTTTTTAATTTTTTAATTTAATTACTATTCCAGTATAATTTTTTAAATACGACACTAAATCCATGTATAGATGATAAACGTGAGATAGATTGCATCGATTCTTGTTTTTTGAACGAAATTTCAACCAAAATACAGCCTACATGCAGGTAAAAATAACTAAAGAAGTTATTATGAAAAGTTAGGTTTTCGTATAAAAAATTTTTTAAGAATAGGATTTAATTAAGTTAAGTTTACATTAAGCTTAAAACTGACTTTTTGTTTCAGATTACCTTTTATGCCCTTTAAGCCAAGCTACAATAACTGCATTACAAATGAACAAACTTGTACACTCATGGCTGA
>JAQFZP010003310.1:0-10625 GCA_034695745.1 Geophilus truncorum | reverse complement strand
CCAGCGCCCCCTCTAGCCTTGCGCCCGGGGACAACTGTCCCCCCCGTCCCCCCCCCTCGTTACGCCACTGGCTGGTGAAGGATTTCCAATTAACGTTCTTAAAACATTACTAAAACGCATTTAAATCTAGAACCAAAACAAAAGAAAATTTGTTTTTATTTTATAGGGTACTGTACCTTACCTAAAACAAATTTGAAAAATGTGAAAAACTAAAATAAACCCGGAAAAAAAAATACGGTTTGCAGTGTGAATGTTAAATTTTTTCGATTCGGTTCTGGTTCTGGTTTCACTTCAACTAAAAATCTCGGTTCTAAGCCCTGATTTCAAGTATATGCTGCAAATTAGATTTTTTTATTATTTTTTTTATATTTACTTTAATTTTGTGATTTGAAAAAAAATTATAAAAACAATCAACCTCTGAACTCATTTTACTGTGAAACAATTTCAGAGTATGTACATCGTCGGTGTTTGTAATTACAAATGTCTCTGCATTTCACTCATCACCTGTGCTTCGGGCAGCTAAAATGATTGTTGATCAAATGCCGTCAACGAAGTTAGAGAGGCTCCGGTTGTAAAAGTATTAATCGTTGCATTACTGCATTGTAACTGTCGTGAATTTTTGGCAAAGTCGTCCTGCTTTTCGTCTCTTTATTAAGCGTGAAGTACTTCCCTAACGGCTCTTCGATGTTGGCAAGTATAAATTGCTGCACACGTTTTTGTTCCCCTGAACCAACCTTTCCGTTATCAGCTCTCATCTCTACTATTGATGGTAATTTAATTTCATTTGCATTTTTCTTCCTGGAAAGCGACTTGACGTATGTGTGAAGAATCACTTCTCGTAACCGGTGCCATTGTGGACTCACACCTTGTAGTATAACCTAGTCAAAAACAACAATAACAATTGAGTAAGAGATCTTTTGATTTTTCTAAATTGAAAGTTGTTTACTTGAAAAGTAGGCGCAGATGCAACTTTGGTAATATCTGGTGGAATTTTGCGGTCCATTGGATCGATGGGAATGGTCAATGCCTGTGTTAAACTCCATTCTCTAGTATCACCCAGAGTTCTTAAATAAGCACCGGAATACGACCATAATCGAACCGACTTATCCCGAGATGCAGTTAGTAGTACTTGTTGCTCTTCCATGAGGATAATCTACCAAATATTTAAGACTAAAATATGCTACGAGCGAATCTCCAAGTTTTGATAATCAGAACCTGCATGACTGATTTCACGTGGCCATGGAACGAGCTGATAAGAAGAGGATGGTCGGAATTGATAAACTGAAAATGTTCTTTTAATTCGTTCTGCGACAATTCCTTTAAAACTCTCTCCCGCACTAATTGTAAACGATTTTTAGAAAATGGAAACGGTTTTATGTCAGCAGCGATCTGAGATTTTGAGATTTGGATGAACCCAGAATAAAAGTTTCTGATGTACCATATTCTAATAAACCCATACGTATCTCCTATTTAAAAAAAATCATGTAACTTCATCTTTTGAATTCAACATTGTCTTACCTGTGAACAAATATTTATTGTTGACATCCGTTGTCAAGCAAGTCGTGTACTGTTCTTGCACACTTACATTACTAAACATAGCTAAAAGGCCACCAGAAGGTGCCACCGACCAGAACTGGAATAATTCCAGTTGTAATAATAAATGCAATAACTTCCATCAAAAAGAAAAAAATACCTGAATAAAACCGTCGGTGTCGGAAACGAATACACTTCCTACATTGTTCTTATCACTACTTCTAACTTGCAGCGATATCATTGCATTCAATGCCGGAAAAGTCACATTGAAGTCTAGACTCGATTTTCGGGACACACTGTAATGAGTTCTTCGGATGGACTTTTGATCGACTAATGGCAGCGTGCTTTTTCCGAGTTCAAATTTGCTCTCGATATTTTCTGGATTTTGTTTACTTATCTCTCTAGTCACGTCTTTGCTTCTGTTAACAACAGAGGTCTTGCTCTTGTTCATAACAGATTCATTGCTCCTCTTAGTCAAAAGCGATATGGAGCTTGGTTTATCGACATTTCGAGTTAATACGTTTAACCGTCTACTTCTATATTAAAAATTAATTAGAAACTTCATCTAAAATTTTAATTTTAATTTACTCTCTGCGTTCAATCTTCGATGCAAATTTTATAGCTTCCATACTGCGATGTCCCAAAATCTGTTCTTTACCCATGTCACGTAACTCCGGCATGTAATGGTAAGCAAATTGATGTTGCACCGAACAAATTGTCAACTGTTGTCCCGTTTCAATCATCCAAGTGATGATTTTCCCATCCCACGACGCAGTTGCAATTTGATTATGAACCACGTAAGAAATGGCAATTATGTCGTCGGTGTGATGAATTGGCCACGTCTTTAATAAATAATTTTTAAAACAAAAAATAATCATTATCAGCAAAAATAATTGCAAACCTTTATAGTTTCTAAATGCAACTCGTCATTGCACACGTAAACTCTCCGAGTCCAACCTCCGAAAAAAATTTGTCTCTTGCAAGCAAGTATTGCATTTACGTCCTTCCCTTCTGGTAGATTGATAGACTTGATAAAATTACCACTGGTCATTGACCACACTTTTAAACGACCATCTCCACCGGCCGTAAACAGCCGACGACCGTTTTCGTCTAATGTCATAGCGGTTATTGCCGTTGGAACTTCGAGATCATCCGTAATAACGGAATGAGTCAAGAGAATCTGTTATCAAAAATCACATTAACTGGGCACGAAACTGAATTTTCTTTAAATTTTTAGTACTTGAACTTTCTTGACGCCTGTTTCCAAATCCCAAAAAAAGATTGTGCCTTCATCGCTAGCAGATACAACGTACTTATGAATATCGCTGTAAGTGAGACCAACTAACGGTGTTAAATGACTTGTAATTATCGTTCGATCAGTTGCTAAAATTGATAAAATTATTATCTCTTTAAATTGCAAACAACGTTAAAAGAAAATAAATACATTCAGATTGCCAACTTCTTTCAGCCACTATCAATTTCATGGTCCCCAACAGAATTAACCGCTGAAAGGGATCGTGATAGGCCGATTTAATCGCATGGCCTCCCCATTTATGCGCCCTATCGTAGACAGTTTGAATACAAGTCTGGTCTTTCAAGTTCCACACTTTGACGCATTTGTCTTCAGAAACGGAAACAGCTTGATAAACGTCATCGATAATCATAACATGAGACACGGCCGCGCTGTGTCCACTCAACACAGCGATTGGTTTCCTGTTTATGTACGGATTCCACATCCTCAGACAGCGATCGATGCTGCCACTTACAATGATGTTGTGTAAGGAGCTGAAGTCAAAACTAGTAATTCCTTTTGAAACCGAAAAAACTTTACTGTGAAGCTTATCGACGATAAACACCGGGTAAAGTGACATCGAGAATTTCGAACTTATTGAACAAGACAGAAATGACTTCGTTTCTGGTAAATACTTCACCTAATTTCAAATAAATAATTTTTTAAAAACGAAAGTGGAGTTTCTTATTATTGTATTACTTGTCGAACCCATTCGTCATGAATGCCTGGATAAACCACTGCATGGACGTTCTTGTTTTCTTTATCTAGCAACTTCTTTAATTTCACTCTCCCTGTATCGTACCCTCCGTGCAACCCAAACAACTTTTGGGTCACGGACTTGTCGAAATCGAGATACGTCACACTTCCTGAAGTGTCGCCAAACAATAGAACGCTATGTTCCAAGTCATTCTTGTCGTACCAGAAATTTAGACAAGTGGGAATCGACCCAATGCCTATCAAGATGATCATCAAATCCATCTTTGTATTTACGACATCGTAAAATTTAATAGTTTCGTCTGTGCTGCACGTCGCAATAAGTTGAACGTTCGGACAGCACACCTAAAATTTTGTATTTTGTACTCAAATTCGTACATCCCGCCACTGTTTATCTCACCATATCTAAAATCCACGGATTTACCCTTAGTTTTACGCTATTGGTCGAAAGATTCCGGCAAAATCTGTATTTTTGCAATTTCAACTTTTGGGTGTAAACTGAGAGCACACCGTCTTTACTCGCCGTTACGAAACGGTAAGCGGAATGTGTTATTTCCATTGTTTTCCGATTAATTTGGGGCATTATGTCTATCCGCCGAATAACGTCGTGTTGGTGACCCTAAAGTAAAATTATTAGTAATTACTGAATGCTGTTTAGAGACGAAGTGCGTTGTATTACCTTAATTAATTTTGTGAATTTAAGCACTTGAAGAGCGCCTTGCATCGCACTTTCACCAGCCCCGAGTTGATCCCGTTGTAGTGTGGATAAGATATATGAAATAAATCCGCTCCAGTCGATTAGACCAGTCGATTCTGAATCAATTTTAGTGAAGGTGTTTTTTAGATGATCTACGGATACTGGTGACGTTAGTGGGAATACATCTTGCATAATCTGCAAATTTATACTTTTACAGTTTTACAGTTGAAATGAATAGTTATGCATGTTACAAGAGTTTACCTCTTGAAACTCTTCGAATGTGACTCCACTGCGCATTACTTGCTTTATTTGAAACTGTATTTCAATATGTGCCATATCGTCTTCTGTTATCATTTCATGTAACTCCTTTACTAGTTTAGTCTGTGATATGTTAGTCCTAAGAAGAGAAAGTATTAAATATACTTTTTTAATTATATTTCTATAATTTTTTTCTCAACTTACTGTAGTTTTGCCATTGTGAAGACTTAAAAACTAATCCCAACCCCTTAAGTAGAAAATTTCTATTTTATTTCATTTTTTTCCCCTCCCCTTACAAGCTAAAACCCATTAGGGCAAAAAAATAAAAATAAAAGGAACAGATGACAGCGCCAACTGCTGACAGCTATATTTAATTTTTATTATTATTTATTCTTATGAATCGAGCTTATTATTGTCGATACAATTGATTTTGACTACTGCGTAAAGTGTTGATACGAAATAGCAGTTGAATTTGTATGTAAGTGTAAAGTATTGACCAATAAATTGCCGTATGATTTTAGTCAAATCTGTTGTTTTTAATTCATTTTAACCATTTTCTGGAGTTATCTAATTTCCCCCCACCCTCACCCCCTCCATCCGTTACTAGAACCCATAAACTTTGTGTCGCACCAAATCGTTATTTTCTTGAAGGTCTTCCCTAAAGTCACGAAATCCTGCGTGAAAGTTGTAAAGGGGGGTAACTAACTTTATTTCTGGAATTTAAAGTGTGCAGAGAAAGGGATTAAAAGGATTAAGATACATGTTGTACCATCTATTGAGCGCATATCGTAACATCACATAAAACTTTTTTTTTCAACAATTACCAACCACAACGAGAGACAGGTCGAGAACGTCCAAGGCATAGGCTCACGGAGCCTGGAGGAGAAAGAAAATAGCCCGGGATACGACGGGCAAACGAACGATAACTTCCCGAACGACCGAAGACAGCGGAAAAAGAAGAACTTGGTTGGCGATCGAAAGAGACAGCACGGTGCTTGTTTCTAGCCTTTCGAGCTGTGAAGAATATCTAGTCAACAGTCCATTAAAAGTCAACTCTGAACACATTTTAATATAAAACAATTTCAGAATATATACATCGGTGTTTTATGCATGTATGATTTTCTGCATATAGATACAGTAATTACAAATGCCTCTGCATTTCACTCATCACCTGTGCTTCGAACAGCTAAAACGACTGTTGACCAAATGCCGTCAACACAGTCAGGGGCTCAGGTTGTAAAAGAATTATCCGTTGCATTACTTCTTTATAACTGTCGCGAATTTTTGGCAAAGGAGTGTTGCTTTTCGTCTCTTTCTTAAACGTGAAGTACTTCCCCAAAGGCTTTTCGATGTTGGCAAGTATAAATTGCTGCACACGTTTTTGTTCCCCTGAACCAACCTTTCCGTTATCATCTGTCATCTGTACTAATGATGGCAGTTTAATTTCACTTGCAATTTTCTTCCTGGTAAGCGACTTGACGTATGTGTCAAGAATCAGTTCTCGTAACCGGTGCCATTGTGGACTCACACTTTGCAGTATAACCTAGTCAAAAAACAATTGAGTAGGAGATCGTTTGATTTTTCTAAATTGAAAGTTATTTACTTGCAAAGTAGATCCAGATGCAACTTTGGTAATGTCAGGTGGAATTTTGCGGTCCATCGGATTGATCAATGCCTGTGTTAAACTCCACTCTCTGGTGTCACCCATAGTTCGTAAATAGGCACCGGAATACGACCATAATCGAACCGACTTATCCCAAGATGCAGTTAGAAGTACTTTTTGCTCTTCAATGAGAATAATCTACAGAAATTTTAAGATTCAAAAATGTTTTGAGTGAATCTCTAATTTTTCATTATAACCAGAACCTGCACGACTGGTTTCAAGTGGCCACGGAACGAGCTGATAAGAAGAGGACGGGCGTAATTGATAAACTGAAAATGTTCTTTTAATTCGTTCTGCGACAATTCCTTTAAAACTCTATCCCGGACTAATTGTAAACGTTTTTTAGAAAATGGAAACGGTTCTATGTCAGCAGCGATCTGTGATTTCGAGATTTGGATGTCGCCAGAATAAAAGTTTCTGATGTACCATATTCTAATAAACCCATACGTATCTCCTATTTATAAAACAATTTATTGTACCTACTGTAACATTTTTTGAATTCAACAACGGGTGCGTTTAATGCATTTCGTTTTGGCTGCTGTTGTTTTCAAAAAATAATAGTGACAGTCAATATTTTGGTTGTAAAAGCTTTTGTAGATTTTAGAAAATAGTTTTTCTTCACATTTGTGTATCAAAAACTGTTTACCAAAACTAAAATATAGAATGCCATTAGTGTAACAGTATGACACATGCAAAAACGAAAAACATTGAACACAACCAAAGACTTACCTGTGAACAAATATTTATTTTTGACATCCGTTGTCAAGCAAGACGTGTACTGTTCGTGCACACTTACATTACTAAACATAGCTAAAATGCCACCGTAACGTACAACCGACCAGACCTGGAATAATTCCAGTTGTAATAAATGCAATAACTTTCATTAAAGAGAACAAAATACCTGAATAAATCCATCGGTGTCGGAAACGAACACACTTCCTACATTAATCTTATGACTTCTGACTTCCAGCGATACCATTGCAGTCAATGCCGGGAAAGTCACATTGGGGTCAATACTCGACTTACGAGACACACTTTGATGAATTCTTCGGATGGACTTTTTATCGACTAATGACAGCGTGCTTTTTCCGAGATCAAATTTGCTATCGATCGTTTCAAGATTCTGTTTACTTCTCTCTCTGGTCACATTTTTGCTTATATGAACAACAGAGGTTGTGCTCTTGTGCGTAACAGATTCATTGCTCCTCTTACTCAAAAGCGATGTGGAGCTTGGTTTTTCGGCCGTTCGAATTGATACGTTTAACCTACTACTTCTATATTAAAAATTCATTAAAAATTTGATCAAAAATTTATTTAATTTTAATTTACTCTCTGAGTTTGATCTTCGATGCAAGTTTCTGAGCTTTCTTACTGAGATGTCCCAAAGTCTGTTCTTTACCCATGTCAAGTGACTGCGGCATGTAATGGTAAGTAAACTGATGTTCCAACGAACAAACTGTCAACTCTTGTCCCGTTTCCATCATCCAAGTGATGATTCTCCCATCCCACGACGCAGTTGCAATTTGATCAGGAACCACGTAAGAAATGGCAATTATGTCGTCGGTGTGAAAAATTGGCCACGTCTATAATAAATAATTTTTAACACAAAAACTGATCATTATCAGCAATAGTAATTGCAAACCCTCATAGATTTTAAATGCAACTCGTCGTTGCACACGTAAACTCTCCGAGTGCAACCTCCGAAAAAAATACGTCTCACGCAAGAAAGTATTGCGTTCACGTTCCTCCCTTCCGGTAGATTAATAGATTTGATAAGACTACCATTGGTTACTGACCACACTTTTAAGTGACCATCTCCACCGGCCGTAAACAGCCGACGATCGCTTTCGTCTAATGACATAGCGGTTATTGCCGTTGGAATGTCGAGACCACCAATAGTAATGGTATGAGAAAAGGGAATCTGTTATATCAAATATCGCAAAAAAGAAAATTAACCTCGACAAACTCAATTTCATTGGAATTTTCAGTACTTGAACTTTTTTCACGCATGTTTCCAAATCCCAAAAAAAAACTGTGCCATCATCGCTAGCAGATACAACGTACTTATAGATATCGCTGTAAGTGATACCAACTAACGGTGTTAAATGACTTGAAATTATCATTTGATCAGTTGCTAGAAATTGATAACATTATTTCATTAAATTCAAAACAACGTAAAAACAAAAAATGTAGGTACATTCAACTTGCCAACTTCTTTCAACCACTATCAAATTAATGGTCCCCAACAGAATTACCCGCTGAAAGGGATCGTGAATCGCCGAATTAATCGTATGACTCCCCCATTTCTGCTCTTTATCGTGGATAGTTTGAATACAAGTCTGGTCTTTCAAGTCCCACACTTTGACACATTTGTCTTCAGAAACGGAAACAGCTTGAAATATCTCTTCGATAATCATGACATGAGACACCGGCGCGCTGTGTCCACTCAACACAGCGATTGGTTCCCTGTTTATGTACGGATTCCACATCCTCAGACAGCGATCCATGCTGCCACTTACGATGATGTTGTGTAAGGAGCTGAAGTCAAAACTAGTAATTCCTTTTGGAACTGAAAATACTTTACCCTGCAGCTTATTGACTATAAACACGGGGTAAATAGTCATCGAGAACTTCGAACTTATTGAACAAGACAGTAATGTCTTCATTTCTGGTAAATACTTAACCTAATTTCAAATAAATAATTTTTTAAAGACGGAAGTGGCATTTATTATTATTGTATTACTTGTCGAACCCATTCGTCGTGAATGCCTGGATAAACCACTGCATGGACGTTCTCGTTTTCTTTATCTAACAACTTCTTTAATTTCACTCTCCCTACATCGTATCCTAGGTGCAACCCAAACAACCTTCGAGACACGGACTTGTCAAAATCGAGATACGTCACACTTCCCAAAGTGTCGCCAAACAATAAAACGCTATGTTCCAAATCGTTCGCGTCGTACCAAAAATTTAGACAAGTGGGAATCGACCCAATACTTGTTAGAATGATTATCAAATCCATCTTTGATTGTACGGCATCGTAAAATCTAATAGTTTCGTCTGTGCTACACGTCGCAATAAGCTGAACATTCGGACAGCACACCTGAAATTTTGCATTTCGTACTCAAATTCGCACATCCCGCCACTCTTTATCTCACCATATCCAGAATCCACGCATTTACCCTTCGTTTTACTTTATAGGTCAAGTGATTTCGGCAAAATCTGTATTTGTGCAATTTAAACTTTTGTGTATAAACTGAGATCACACCGTCTTTACTCGCCGTTACGTAACGGTAATCGGAATGTGAGATTTCCCCCGTTTTCCAATTATTTCTGGGCATTATGTCTATCCGCCGAATAACGTCGTGATTCTGACCCTAAGTAGAATTATTAGTAATTACTGAATGCTGTTTAGAGACGAAGTGCGTTGTATTACCTTAATTAATTCTTTGAATTTAAGCGCTTGAAAAGCGCCTTGCATCGCACTTTCACCAGTCCCAACTTCATCTCGTTGTAGTGAGGTTAAAATATACGAGATAAATCCGTTCCAGTCGATTACACCAGTCGATTGTATATCAATTTTAGTGAAGATGCTTTTTAAGTGATCTACGCATACTGGTGACGATATTGGTAATATATCTCGAATAATCTGCACATTTATACAAATGTTATACAGTTTTAAAATGAATAGTTGTACATGTTACCTCTTCAAACTCTTCGAATGTGACTCCACTTTGTAATATTTCCTTTATTTGAAACTGTACTCTAATACGATCTATATCGTATTCTGTTATTACTGTATGCAACTCCTTTGCTATATTACTAGCCAAGCATATGTTAGTCCTAAGAAGAGAAAGTATAAAATATACTTTTTAATCATATTTTTTAAATATTCTTTTTTAACTTACTGTAGTTTTGCCATTGTGAAGACTTAAAAACTAATCCCAACCCCTTAAATAGTAAATTTCCTATTTTATTTCATTTTTTTTCCCTTTCCCTTACAAGCTAAAAGCCATTAGGGCAAGAAATTAAAAATAAAAAGAACAGATGACAGCGCCAACTGATGACTGCTACATTTAATTTTTTTTATTATTTATTTTTACGAATCGAGCTTATTGTTGATACAATTGAATAAATTGATTTTGTCATCATTCCTGCATAGTGTGTTGATTACGATATAATCAAAATATATACTTCTCAAATGCCAAAAATATAGTAAAATTAAATATCATCTTTTTCTACTGGTATCGAAGTTTTAAATAATCACAGTCATTGTAATAATTAACTGTTTTAAGCATCTTTATTTTTACCTGTAGTTTGAATGAAATATATTCATGCATAAAAAGTTGATTATTAACTCAATACATTCTTTAAATTTAATCTTTCACACTTTTAAAGTAATTCAGACATCAAAATAGTAACTTAAACTTTTCTAGAGTAATTTAAGGGCTGCAATTCATTTCTGAAAT
>JAQFZP010003309.1:0-10632 GCA_034695745.1 Geophilus truncorum | reverse complement strand
TTGGGACAAGGGCATGGTTTGGGACAAGGGCATGGTTTGGGACAAGGGCATGGTTTGGGACAAGGGCATGGTTTGGGGCAAGGGCATGGTTTGGGGCAAGGGCATGGTTTGGGGCAAGGGCATGGTTTGGGGCACTTGGGGCAGGGTGGTGGACAAGGTGGAGGGCAAGGGCATGGAGGAGGGCACCGTGGCGGACACCGTGGACACCGTGGCGGACACGGACATCGTGGCGGACACGGACACTTGGGTGGACAACATTTAGGCTTCTTGCAAGGTGGTGGACAGCATTTCGGTTTGCAGAGAGGCGGTTTCCGTTTACAACGACCGCTTGACCGTTGAGCGATGTAGTACCTTCCGTTGCAGTAATTTCGTCGCATACAACCCATGCAGATTCCTTTTTTTAAGCCTTGTTTAATCATCGTCATCAAATCCCAATCTTCCATCGGAATGACCGTGGTCATGCGAAGGTAACCAAAAATCTCCACCGCAGTCGCGCCATTGCCGCAGTTCATGTGTTGCAAAGCTTTCAGAATGATTTTGAACAGTTTTTCCGGACTTGGACAGCACGGAGGCATTTTGATGTTTTTTTAGATTTTGAATACTACCCGCAGCAAAAGTTAGGTCCAAAATGGTGGCTTAATTAATTTTGTTAGGTTCGAATTGATGTCGTTTGTTTCAGGTTGTCATGGTCACCGAGAATTTTCTCGCGATATGTTAGTTTTCATTTTTTTTTCGGGCTGGGGGGAGGCTTTAAAATTAGAAGTAGTCACAATGTGTAATTCAGACGATTTTTTGATGATTTTTTACTGTAAACTTAAGCCGTTTCTTTTTAATTATCCATTTAGGGACATACAAAGAAAGCGGGAGATGATTTAAAAAATAAATTTTCTAGTATTTCGACGTGTGAAAGGAAGAACAGTAGGTAAATCATAGTCGGTGGAGTCACAAAAGGAAACCCATGTGGCCCGCACAGAAATGGAAGTGTATTATACTTTTAAAAAAGAAAAAAAAAAGATGTAAATGGCGTCTCCCGCTTTAAAATAAATGGATGTTTCTTGGATCAAGTGAAGCGTGTAAAATTGCTTTAAAATTTGTGAAATTTTGAAAACGAATCTATTTGCAATTGTAAAATTAGTAAAATTTGTAAATGTACTTTGAAAAAAACTGAAAAATTGTATGACAAATTAGCAGTAAAATGCTAAATACTTCTTAGTTACAAAATTACAAGCAAAATAAAATCTTTTAATGTTTTTTACAGTCAAATACTTTACTTTTATTCAGCAACCATTCTACATGAACTCTAATTGACATTTGTTTTTATATTCCAGACAGTATCAAGCTGCATCTAGATTATAGAAGTAAAGTTATAACACCAACTACAATCTGGTCCATCTTTTTATTGTTCCCGGTTGTCATGGACACAAAAACTAACAATGCCCTAACCCTTTAGAATTTAATGGCGAAAAAATAGTGGAGTTTTAGTTTAACACTCTTATCTTGTTCAAAAATTTACAAAAAAAATGCAGTGTCCAACCACGGCTCAACTCTCTAAGTGGACTTTAATGGCCCTGCAACACATGAACTGTGGAAGCGGGGCTACATGCGTCGAAATCTTCACATACTTGAGACAAACTCGAGCCATTCCAATAACCGATAAAGCCCTAACGGATAACATCAGAAAGGCCTTGAAGACCGGCATTTGCGGCGGCTACATTCGCCGAAACTACTGCGATGGACGATATTACATTGCTAACCGATCGAGTGGACGATGTAAGCGAAAACCACCATTTTGCAAACCTAAAGAATGTCCACCCCCGTGCAAAAAAGGTTGCCCGTGCCCGTCTCCGTGCAAAAAACCTTGTCCTTGCCCTTGCCCGAAACCTTGCAAACCCTGCATTCCACCTTTCAGGCCTTGTCCAGCCCCGTGTCCACCCCCGTGTCCACCCCCGTGTCCACCACCTAAATGCTGTCCACCACCTAAATGCTGTCCACCACCTAAATGCAAACCACCTAAATGCTGTCCACCACCTAAATGCTGTCCACCACCTAAATGCAAACCAAAACCACCTAAATGCTGTCCACCACCTAAATGCAAACCAAAACCACCTAAATGCTGCAAACCACCTAAATGCTGTCCACCACCTAAATGCTGTCCACCACCTAAATGCTGCAAACCACCTAAATGCTGTCCACCACCTAAATGCTGTCCACCACCTTGCCCACCTCCATGCCCACCTCCATGTCCGAAGTGCCCAAAGTGCAAAAAGCCGTGTCCGAAACCAAAATGTCCGAAACCAAAATGTCCGAAACCGCGATGTGCAAAACCTAAAAAAAGAAAGAGATGTCCAGCACCGTGCCCACCGCCATGCCCAATGCCATGCCCACCGCCATGCCCACCGCGATGCGCTAAATTGAAGAGGAATCCGAAATGTCCACCTCCACGTCCAGACCCATGCAAGCCAGGTTGTACGCTAGTTCGCACGGCGGCACCAAAGAGAAAGAGTTTGAGTTGGTGGTCGCGACAAAAAAAGACGGAAAAGGAACAAGGGAAGAACGGCGACAAAGTTAAAAACTTATTCTGCTAAGGAGTGGACACCGCCCTGTGGGATAATGACATAAGTATGTCCATAATTTTAATTTTTTTTTAATTGATGATCATTTTTGTGCTTTTTAATTTATATTACTAATTGTTTATTTGTACTGTTTATTTTGTATAGGTGAAGATGCGATTTCTGAAATGATGTCGGCTGAGAATAACAAACTACAAAATAGAAAACCATAATTTTCCGAAGTTGATTATTAATTTTCGAAATAAATTTAGGCTAAAAATTATAACTATTTTTTCGTATTATATTATTTAAAAAAAACCCAAAAAAACAGCAAAATAAATATTTGTAAAAATTGTCTTTTTTTTCCTTTTTTCGCATTTTATAACGAACTGCAATGCAGCGAAGCCAATCACCACCGACATTTCAAGTGACCATTTTCCCATGTCTGCCACTCCAATTTCAATATTTGCACACCCTATTTTCAATCCCCAAAGAAGGAAAAGTAAATTCCACTTTTTATGAGTTCTTTGCCCTCCTTTTTCAACCAAAAAAAAAAATTGTCTTATCTTCATCACATTTTCTTAATACAAAAATTTCCCAAAATTTTAATTAGTTACAATAAAATAAATGTAGTTCAAACATATTCAAGGGCAACGCTTGACGATATAAGGCATTGTGTTGATAAAATAATCTCCCTAGTGACATTTGACCACTATCAATAGGACACAGAATTCAAAGTCGTAATTACCAATTGCATTCCTTTAAATACCTATCAACAAATCTCTTTACCTTGACTCGAATTGTGTTCCCGCTTCGTCAATCACATTTAAATAAAATCATTTATTCATTATACTTAATCCATCCTTAAAACCTGAAGTAAAACTGGCGTTAAAAAAATTAAGTCACACTAATGAATGGTGTGGTTAATTGAATTATTTGTCTTCACAGTCATCACGACCTATATTTTTTCATAAGTTACAAGTAGGAGCAAAAGTTAGTAGGTTGTCGGGTACAATGTCGGCCATCGACAGTCAGTGAATGTTTAGTCAGCTGATAAACTCACTGGCAACGTCCCGAATTTGATTAAATGGATTTATATGCGAACAATTCAATGAACTCGACACAATGTTTTAATTTCACACGCAGCGTGCATTTTTTGTTTATAAATTTCATACAATTGTTTTTCTTTGTCTTATTGCTTGGTAACATCTTGTTTGGTTGGTGTTTAAGCACTCCTCAAACAGATGCATCATCATTAAACTGCATCTCCGGTGAAACTTGACGTTCAAATCAATCGATTTTTAATTTTTCCCACCAAAGGTTCGTTGACTAGATGTCATTTTCCTTTTTCAATTTTCACGATTCCATGTCATGATCATGCAAATCCTCGATTCATTCCATTCAATAATGAGAAACTGAGAAATAAAAATCCAAAAAGATTGAAATTTCATTAAAATATGCCACTTTCTTTTCTTTCTTTTTTTTTTGGTGTTTTAACCATAATCCCCCTCCGTCAAATACCACGTGTCTGCAATCTGTCAATAACGCCACCGCAAGCATCGCTATTGACCTCGGACATATAAAAAGAAAACTGACGTCCTCATTTCTTCAAAACGTGGTTCGGCACGCGTCAGTCACATTAACTTCCACCCACCACCATGAATCACTGGCAGGTAAGTCATTTATCATCATTTACCACCGCAAACTGAGAATTAACTTTCTTTGCACGACTTTTTATTCTCTTATTTTAGACATATGTTTACCTAATCCTCAGTTATTTATGCTACATTTCCCCACAACCGAGAATGGCAGTTCAAATCAACGGAATTGCAACTCGGGAAGCCAAATTGCGGCAAGTTCTCGGTTTGCAAAAACTGCAGGACGTGGAAGATGATACTTTATTAAGTGACCAGCCGGACTTTACAAAAACAGCGCCTCATTTGCGTCCCTCTTTATTGGAGCTCCTGCGGGGTGAAGAGGACACTGTGCATCCGAGTGATGGAGACCCGGACGACGGCAGTGAAGTTGTGATTGACCCTCCTCCCACGGACGAGGGCAACGGTCACAACAATGGGAAGAAAAAGACGCTTTCCGCTATTTTCTACAAACCAGGCGGCGGAGGAGATACAGGGTACGGGGGAGGGGGACACGGGGGTGGAGGGTACGGGGGTGGCGGTGGGGGTGGTGGAGGTGGTAAGGGCAGCATCGGGGCTGTATTAGGTGCAATTCCAACATTTAAAGGTCACATTTTAGCGAAAGGAATTCGGAAAGTCGGGAGAACTAAGGCGAAGATTATAACGAAAATTGCTAACGTTAAAGCTGGGATAGTTGAAGGGATAGGTAAGGCTAAGGGGAATGTGATAACGGGACTTGTAGATGGGTTCGTTGATGGTTTTAAAGGTGGGTTTGGTGGTGGAGAAGATCCGGAAATAGGGGGTTATGGGATGAAGAAGGGACATGGGGAATCGTCATTTTCAGACGTTTTACACACGTTTAGGATGTTTAGGAACGGGTTAAAGAAGAATTTCTTTTAATTCTGCTGGTTGAAGCAGGTTTTTAACTTATGTAAATACTGAATTTGTAATTTAAAACGTTTTTAATGATTGATTTTGATTGACCCTGTTTTTGTCATTGTCCATTCGCATGAATTGAAATTTTTTTTTAAAGAAAAAATTTTCTTTTTATAAGTGTCTTTAGTTTGTTATTATTATTATTTTACTATTTATTTATGTTTTTATGTACCGTACTTTTTTATTTCTTAGTGCAATAAATAGTTTTTTTTTTTTTTTATGTATACTCTTATGCTTGTAATTTCATTATTCTTTTTTTTTAAATTCAATGATTTCAAGTTCAAGTTCAGTTTCTAAAACAGTGATGTAATCACTTGACCTAGAATTCCCAAACCCAATCACATCGCATGCATAAAACACGACGCGAGTGACGACATTTGTAACCATTTTCGGACAATGTCCGCTTCTTCTTCCTCTACAGTTCATTGGCCAAGATTTTAAATAGTTTTAATGTTGTAATTAAGAAATACAATTTAAATATTTCAAATAACTCAGTCATGTTTTGTTGTTAAAAGCTTCTTCGGTTCCGCAGAGATCATTAGACACATTAAGATGGTTTCGAGGAACAAATTGGTTTTCTTTTTAACTGGTATGGCCTGATTTTACCCGCACATGCGTTCATCGCGAACACTAATGTCCGGTTTGGATTTTAGGCCTAAAAACATCATTTGAAAAGTGCTCGTGATCCAAACGGGTTCTAACATGCGATTTGCAAAGGTAAATTACGTTTTTTTATTTAAATTTTTTAGTAATGCATGGGTTTGATTGAATTTTGAATTTTATGACATAAGGCTTTAATTAAGAATTACTTCCGGGTGATCTTAGAATCAATGAGGAAATAGAGTTAAAAAGTAAAAATGAAAGCGGAAATATATTTATTACCTAATTACCGTAAAACTAAAAGTTGATTTCTGGAGTTATTTCATAGAATTATGTAGGTTAAAGGGACATTTCAGCACTTTTTTTTTTAGCTTCGCCGCAATACATAGGTTTAAAATGTCCATTAAACGGGGCAGGGAATATCACCACACCTTATTTCCTTCACAATCTAAGTCAGGGTCAGGATATTGAAAGATCCTAACAGAGAAAGTTTCCCACATCTAAAAGTCCAAATTCTTATCATTTCGAACTTCAAATATATTAATTTCTTATGTGTTTAGCTCTCACTATGCATCATCACACTTTTACTACTGAAAGTGGACCAAACCGACGCGGATTTCTTCGAATTCATGTCCAACGCCATGCGCTTCATGGGCAGAGTGATGGGGATGGATCCGGTTCCCGAAAGCAGGGCAGAAGCAGACCCGAGTAGAACCGCCGAAAGAATAAAAGCGCTGAAGGATGCTGCGGAATTCGTGAACGAAGCTCGAAATAAAGCTGGAAAAAGGGTGTTGAAGAACAGAATAGCCAGACTTAGAAGCAGCATGGCAGCTGAAGGCATCGATGTTGATCTCGGTGACTCCGATTCAGGGTCTTCTGCGTCGTCATCTGATTCTGATTCCGCTTTAAGTTCGCTCTTATCTGAATCCTCAGACAGCAGTACATCAGCATCATCATCCCTTTCTTCTTTACTGTCCGATTCCGATTCCGGAACTGATTTGGAATCATTACTTCAAGGCAGATCAACGTTATCGAATAGAAGAAACTTAAATATCGCATTGGCAAAAATTTTGGCGAAAAAATTAAAGCAACGAAAATTGAAGATATGAAATATTAAACACTGATTTTTTAAATTTCTTCTAAAAATTCCCCTGGGATTTATTAGATGATCATTTTATCTAACATCTTTAATTATAATAACCTATTTATGTATAATTTTATGTTTCTTGTTTCCCCATTAATTTAAGTGTCACTCTCTAGTGATACAAAACCGAACTAGAAAAATGGGGACAAAAATTCAACGGCCTGCCAGACCACTGACCTATCAATTTTTTTTTTTTTTGGTAAAAACAGATACGTCAATATGTACACCACGTTCAAGTATAAATATAAAATATTCTCTCGTTACACAATTGAAAATAAAAGTAAAATTAAAATTACAAAACCAAAACGAGTGACTTATTTCACAATTAAATTACTGCCCACAAGGTCCGTTAGTTAAAAGTGTGTAATACTTGGTTTATAAAACGTTCCAGTTCAAGTTTGAGGCCACCGGTGCATGGCCTCTGGGCTCGCTCGGCCCTTGTAAAACTCAGTAGGTGAATGAAGGCCTGGGATGTGCTTCAAAATGCAGTAGGAAATCGGATAAAAGGTTTGTCAAACTAAGCTGCTTGATGCAAACTTGCATCTGTTTTTACCATTTCCCCTGTGATTCAATCATCTCGTATTTGCACTATTTAATTCACTGTTTAATGTTCAATTTTGACTTCTAGGATGAAATAACATTAGCATAAATTAGGAAATTGCAGTCATAGATACGAAAATGAAGTTGCTTTTAGTGGTAAGTGTTTAAATGCATTATATCTTTTATTATAACTACACAAAAGACAATTTTAATGGCGTCGTTCACTGTGTTGTTTGGAGGACAATAATCTCCCTGGTCTGGAAACCCCATTACAGAAATGGAAGGAGGGTTTGGTACAAAGGAACTGTAACATGACATAAATTTTGAGCACTCTTTAACTCAGGAAGTTCTTTCCTCTTGCTGAACGACTTACAAGTTAATTGACACTTTAAGTCGCGAAACATTTTAAAAAAAATTATTTTTAATTTTTTTTACAGTTTTCCGTTGTTATCATTTTTGCCCTTTGCCATCTATCCGAAGGTTCCTCAACGACTATTACACCACTACGATTTTTCTTGCGTAATTTATTTAAGAAAAAGACAAGTTCAAAGGATGTGATGGAATCTGGGATTGTGGAGCCTTCGGATGTAGAAGATCTGTCCAAATTCATCAGCAGTGGTGAAAGAACTACTTCCAAACCTCTAGATCTAGGTGACTTCCTCTCACCTTCGAGAAACGATGACGACGATGATTCGGAGACAAAAAAGAAACGCAAGGGATTTTTTGCAAGTCTTTTCCGACCAAAACGCAAAGAAAAGGAGGATGAAGACAACAACAAGAAAACTGATGGACTTTTCAAAGATGGACTTTTAGGCAATGCCATCCGTGCTCTTCGTACTTCCGGTCAGCAAACATTGAGGAATATCATAAAGTCAATTTTGCCCGCTCTGTTTGCATCATCTTGAATTAATTTACGGTCTAATGTTGGCCATTATGTAGAATTGTGAGTTCAGTATGTACAGTTAATAATTAAATCTTAAATCTTGAATTTACAAATTGTTTACAAGTGTCATTGTAGCTTGTGTATAGTAGAAAAAAGAATAAAGAAAATCTTACAATTACTGTATGTAAAAATGGATTTTATCGTGGTGATCTTAATGTTATAGCAACACAATTAAAGTGATGAGTGAATGAAAGATTTATTAGGTCTGTTTCATATACACAAAAGAGAAGCAATAATTACTTGCATCAACAAGCATAAAACATTCTTCTCTGGGAGTCAGTGGACTATTAAAGCAGACAAACCATTTCAATACTTAAAAATCAGTTTTGTGTAAAAATTCTTTGCAACTTTTAAGAGTTTTTTCAAAAAGAAAAAAGAAAAAAGTTGTAATTATAAATATTAATTTTTGTTTTCTAAAATATTTTTAGTATCCAATAATTCTAAGAAATTCTAAGAAATCTCATAACTAAATCCAAAAAAAAAGTCATTTTCCTTTGACCTCTTTAAAGAGGGATGTTTTTTGGTAAGTACAACTTTCAACTTCTTACTTACCGAATCGTAAACAAATATAAGTGGGTCAAATTATCACCAATTAAATCACATTAAACGGGAAAATATAATAAATATTCTATAAAAATTAAAATAAAAATTAAAAAACTCAACTTTTTTCCCCTACATTTTATACTTTCTTGAATAAACATCAGCCATAAAACTACTTTGTAGTTTTGACAATAAGGAGCAAAGGTGCTTGCCCTTAAAAAATCCATTATCATGACCTAAAATCATTTCATGGTATGGGAGCAGTGAGTAGGAAGTGAAACGCCACATATTTCTCCCCTTGGATGTCACTTTCAGTTCAGTCCTTCAAGTCAGACTATCGAAATGAAGACACTTCAGGTAAGAAAAACTCCACCTAATAACAAAACCTAACAAACTTCTATCTTTTTTTAGCTACTCATAATAACCACTCTCACCTTGTCGGTTATTTCAACCCCTTTGCTCAACATCCCCATCAACACCAACGCCCTCATCCGCTCTTTCATCGGCGGCCCCGACGATGGCGAAGAGCGGATTTTTGACGACCCCACCAGGTCGCGCCAACCCGAGAAGAAACCTTTTCCTTTCCTCAATGGATTCAATAGGGTGATGAAGGCTCTTTACAACACGTCTGTTATAGGAGTTCGCAATGTTGCTCACGCAGCGATGCCGGTTGTATTTGCTCGCGGCTCTGAGTAAGAGATGTTTATATAGGGAGGTTTCATCGAGGAAGGAAGTGAGTGCAGTTTGGACATGAATATTCAAAGTGGAGAATGATATGCGTTTGATTTTGATTTGGAGTGATACAAGGAAAAGTTGGTTGATTACACCGTATGGTTGTTGAACTGTTTGGATTTGAATTTTAGGGCAGATTTGATTGTAAACTACGTGTACCGTATTTTGTCTAAATTTATGGATTAAAGTGTAGATTTTATTAAGTGGTTGATTTATAGTTTTGTGTTTTTATTTCGTGAAGTTAGCTGCTCCTTGAGAATTCTGTGTAAAAATATTAAGGTGCTTCACTGTCAAACAAAATTACAAAATGCAGTCGTTTTTAAAAGTGTACTTTTATTTGGTACTGTAGTTATCATTTTTACTGAATGGAAAAAATTTACAGAAATAATGCTGTCATTTTTAATAAGTATTTAAATTTTTAAATTTAAGAATGCATTTTATGTTCGATATTTCACCATAAGAAAGCGCCGAAATCCATTGTTTGACACTTTAATAGCCCAAATTTAAAAATTACAGCAAATTCTATTTTATCGACGTATTTTTAAGTTTATTTTATTATTCTCGGAAGGGAAAAGTAATGAATTCAGCATAGAAAGTTGTGAAAATAATGGTTTGGATTAACATCCGGGAACTATAATAGTCACGTGATAATCTTACTCATGATGCTCGTATAATACAATATTTTATTAAAAATAAAATTTTGAGTATTTGTTACAATAAAATGATGTTTCATTATGTAGATAGACACTTGACAACAGAAGATAAGATATATAGGGTAATTTGAAATAGTGAGTAGTGAATGAAAAATTCCTTAATACCTTTTTCTGGTAGATTAGTTACTTTACTTTTGTAACTATAAATCTCGAATTTCATAATTCTATTTAAAAAAAACAAAAAAAAAAAAAAAATTTGTTTTTAAAATTAATAGAAAAAATTTCCAGTTCAATTGTGTATTCAAATGACGTCAATTTTTTTTTTACATTCACAACTGAACTAGAAATCGTAAAATCATGG